>CAUYSK010039180.1:0-24125 GCA_963575035.1 Avahi laniger | reverse complement strand
TTTTTTGTGAGACAGAGTCTCACTTTGTTGCCCTGACTAGACCGAGTGCCATGGCATCATCCTAGCTCACAGCAACCTCAAACTCCTGGGCTCAAGCGATCCTCCTGCCTCAGCCTCCCGAGTAGCTGGGACTACAGGCATGCGCCACCATGCCCAGCTAATTTTTTCTTTATATTTTTAGTTGTCCAGATAATTTCTATTTTTTTTTTTTTTTTAGTAGAGATGAGGTCTTGCTCTTGCTTAGGCTGGTCTCGAACTCCTGAGCTCAAACAATCCGCCCGCCTCGGCCTCCCAGAGTGCTAGGATTACAGGCATGAGCCACCGTGCCCGGCCATGGGTATCATTCTTGACTCCTATCTCTTCCTCATGCCTCAAATCCAGCCCGTTGCCAAGTTCTGTACATTCCACTTCCTAAATATCTGTGATTGTCTCCAGTGCCACTTCTATTATGCTATTCAGGCCTCATTATGTCTCCCTGGACACTTCCCCCCACCCCAAGTATTCTTGACATGTTTTATAGCCAGAGAGACCTCTTTAAACTGTCAGTCTGCTCATGCCACTCCCCAATTTAAAGTCCTAAATGTGACTTACAAGACTCTTCACAGTTGGGCCTCTGTCCTACCTTCTCCCTGAGCATTCTAGCCTCAACCATACTTTTTCTTTCCTTCACCTCTGCAAAAAAAAATTGTGGTTTTTTTTTTTTTTTTTTTTTTTGAAAACTTTCTTAACTTTTCTTTAGTCACCATTGGGAGTTTCCCTGTGGTCTTTGGAACTTCAAAAACATTTTTCCCCCATCTACCTTTTCCTATTATTCTCTGCGACTCACCTCCTCCTTATACACAATCTGCTTTCATGAACTTTTCGCTGACTCTTGCCCCTATTATGTATGTGTGCATGTATGTTGTGTGTGTGTATATTTTCCAGTTGCCTATTTGGTTCTCTACTAGTTGTTATACACTATAAGAGAGAAGGGAGCATGTCTGAATCATTCATCTTTGTGTTCTTTACCATCCAGCACATGAGTAGTGCTCAGTAAATACTTGTTGCTGTATGAATGAATGAGATCCTTTTTGAGATTTTAAATGAAAATACAGTGCTTCCTATAATTCATATCAAATTCTTGAGTCTTAGGCTGAGTGTGGTGGCTCACGCCTCTAATCTAGCACTCTGGGAGGCCGAGGCAGGAGAATTGCTTGAGGTCAGGAGTTCGAGAACAGCCTGAGCAAGAGTGAGACCTTGTCTCTACTAAAAATAGGAAAATTAGCTGGGCTTGGTGATGAGTGTCTGTAGTCCCAGCTACTTGGGAGGTTGAGGCAGGAGGATCACTTGAGCCCAGGAGTTTGAGGTTGCTGTGAGCTAGGCTATGCCACAATACTCTAGCCCAGGTGACAGAGTGAGACTCCCTCTCAAAAAAAAAAAATAATAATAATTTTTGAGCCTTGACCAAATTAGAGTGTAAATGCACAAAATTCAAAAGTGAATGAGATTGTTTTTTGAGCAGTGAGTAGCCAAATCTTGCATAGCCTTTATATTGTTTCTCCATATTCTGCATCCTTGTCCTAAATGACTTTCCTCTATTGGATCTTTGTTTCTTTCAAAATTTCTCTGGATTCTTCCCAAAGTATAGAAGATAATAGGACAGGAGAAAAGGTGATTGATAAATGAGATTACATTATTTGATTGATTCTTAAATACATAGTTGACCCTTGAACAACATGATTTTGAACCGTGTGGGTCCTCTTATCACTTATACATGACTTTTCTTCCACCTCTGCCACCTCTGAGACAGCAAGGCCAACCCCTCCTCCTCCTCAGTCTACTCAATGAAGATGATGAAGATCAATACCTCTATAATTTATTTTCGCTTAATGGATAGTAAATATATTTTCCTTATGATTTTTCTTAATATTTTCTTTTCTCTAGTTTATTATAATAATACACTATATAGTACATATAACATACAAAATATGTGTTAATCCACTGTTGATGTTATTGGTAAGGCTCTGGTCAACAGTGGGAAATTAGTAGTTAAGTTTTTGGAGAATCAAAAGCTATCTGTGGATTTTTGACTGGGGGGGTCAGTCCCCCTAACCTCTACATTGTTCAAGGGTCAACTGTATTTATTCCAGAAGCATGTCTGAACATGTGTCTACAACACATGTTTCTCTGGACAAGCAAACACAATCATGTTTCCCTAAAACTAGACCATCTTTCTGAGAGAATATATATATTTTTTGGAATAGAAACCTTCTGTATTTTAATCCTAGCTAGCTCATAGATCTGTTTTCTGAACTTCTGATAAAATGGAGGGGGGCGAGGGATGCCACTTAGTAAAAAATAGAGTTGTAAGAGGGCATGTAGAAAGTTTGGTTATGATAGAACAGAATTTAGCATTTGACCCTGATACTGAGCAAGGGACTTACCCTCTGAGGTGTTGTGCTTAAAAGTTCTTCTTCCTCTCACCTCTTTTGAAGCAGAGAGTAATGATGGACAGTCTAGTGACTATCTTATCACGCACTCATCCTAAAAAGAAACTTTCCAGAAATCAATGCTTCTGTCAAATGGTGATGCAACACCTTGGTCACTCTCCAGGTTCTCCAGACCACCAGCTATGTGCTCTTCTAGGATTGAGCTTCAGGCCAGGTGCTTAGTAATGACAAGTGACAACTCGTTAAATCTGCCATTTGTGGGAGCTGGGAGCTCAAAGTTTTCTGTTCAGATTTTCCCATGACCTCAGTCATAAAGAAAATGTTACAGATTCTAGAAAATGCTAATGTCCTTTTTAGCTGTATTATCTTGATTGCAGTGCTTCAGAATTGCCCAACTTCATTATCCGAGCATAGCCAGCCTGACGCCTTCTTCTCAAATAGACAATTATGATCAATTAAGCACTTTCAGGCCTTATAGAATACTTAATTTTATTAGTCAATTATTTGTGCTTTGAAAGAGTTAATGGTAGCTACCCAAGCCATTATTAGAAATTAGAATGTCCCAAAATAGAAAGGCTATTTCCTTTGTGTGTGGCACTGCAGTGGAAAATGCCAAGCATAGTTTTTACTGAGTTAAAGGGTGAGAGAAGGCGGGGTGGGGGAGAAAGTTACATGTAAATCATTTAGCCATTAACCTAATGGGTGGGTTTATAAATCCTATTACTATAAGCCCTTTTCATTTCCACTGAGGCCTGGTGCATGCTTGATCCCACTAATGTAAAATTCATTCCGTCTAAGTGATTACTGAAGTAAGACACTTTGAGTCAATTTTAATCAGGTTGTGTGAAACTTGCTTGAGTGCTGATGTTCACTAAAGCACGGACATAGTTTGGCCGTGTCTTAATTAGGCCCCCAGATGAGTTATACGAGGAGTCAATCAGGGAGCCAATCCTCTGAGCCTTTTGACATGTACATGTTTTTCTGTGAGGGAAATACACTGTAGGTAGGGGCCGAAAATACTCAGCTCAAAAACAAGGGGCAAAGACATTTGGGTGGGTGTGTTTCTAGTCTTATGACCATTATGTGAATCCTGAGGAATCTGAAAGCTCTATTCTTGTGACTAATTGGAGCATCCTCAATGGTACTTATGTTTAAACAAATAAAAATTTCAAGTTTGATGAAATATGTGGACCTTCTTCCTAGAAAAATGCATATAGGCATGCATTCAAATCTTTGCTAACAGTTTTAGGGGATTTTCCGATTTCTTGACCTTAGGTTAATATCTCCTGCTCTAGTTTTAATCTTAGTGCCTTAGGGTTTTTTTTTAACTGGGAGTATGATATTTAAGTGTATAGCCTCATACTTGAACTCTTGTGTTGGTGAGTAGATTTGGTTCAAATGCGCTTTAAGGCTAGTTCTACAAGCTCTCCAGGTTCCTGTGTCAGGTATAACCCCAAGTATGGCACCAATGCATGTAAATTCAAGTGAAATATATGGGATGTGAGGCTTCTAACCTGGAGGTTGGAGTGGAGGAGGAACAGAATAGGAATGTTGTGATAGGAAGGTTTCTTTAAAGGTGAAAACAGTTTTTAAAGGTGAGAATGTAAAGTGGGTCTTTAAAAATTCACAGGACGAATAAATATTCACACTGGGGGCAAGAAATTATAAGACAGGAGAAATTCACTTTTCACATATTCAGAACCATAGTTTGTGATGTTTTAAGTTTGGGGATCAAAATTAGAGCCCTGTCAAATTGTAGGGCAATCAATACTTGAGAGATACTCATAAATAACATTAAATGTGTCTGTTAGGGAGGAGAAAACTTTCAGAAAGCATTGTTTATTCAAAGTGTTTTATATTCTTCACACATGAGCTACCAGAAGGTCTATGTTGTAAATTGAGAATTTAAAACAAAATCAGTTTATCTGGAAACAAGAGTTGTTTGGGAGAGGTACACTTTTAGTCAAGTTTATAATTAATGGGCCTTTATCATTGGGGTAGAAATCATTTCTCTTGAGTGAGTATTTGTTTATATAACATGCATTGTGTCTGAAAGTAGGATCAAAACCAATTCGCTTGTCATTTCTTGCATGGATAGAGCCAGCATTTAAATGCGTACTGTGTGTGGGTTTAATTGCTGCTTTTTGTAACCAGCTTTAGGGTCCTGTTATTGTGGAGATGCACTTTCAATTGATAATGGCTTTGTTCTTCTGAAGCTGGACCACTGGGGATTTTCCTCCTTTTAGTAGAGCCTAAGAAATAAATATTTATTGAATTACTACTGTGTGCCAGGTTATGTTAGGTATGTTATGTTAGGACCATGACATGATCTTTGCCTATAATTTGCTTAGTCTCTTAATCTTTCGTAATACAGTAGTATGTTGTGGTATGTACAGTTGCTTTGGGAGGTACATAGGACTAGCATACTCACGAATATCATTGGGTTAGGGAGGCTGGAGCAGGCTACTCTTACAGTATAAAGTTCCTTGTAAATTAAGTGGATGTTAGGTAATAATAATTTCTTAACATTTATTACTAACATTTATCAGAGACTGTATAAAACAATGTATATACATTGTTACATTTGATGATCACAGTAGCCCTATTATAAGGAAGCTTCAGTTATCTTCATTTTACAGTTGAGGAATTGGAGGCTTAGAAAGGTTGTATTGTTTTCCCGAGGTTAGAGCTTATAAACAGTGTTGTTAGGATTTGAACCCAGGTAGCCTGTATTAGTGTTCTCCAGAGAAACAGAACCAATAGGGTGTGTGTATACACACACACACACACACACACACACACACGTAGAGGGAGATTTATTTTAAGGAATTGGCTCACCCAATTGTGGGGGCCGTCAAGTCTGAAACCTGTAAGACAGGCCGACAGGCTAGAGACAAAGGGAAGAGTTGATGTTTTAGCTCTCTGAAGGTAATCTTCATTTCCTTCTTCCTTGAGGCCTTCAGTCTTGTTCTCTTGAGGCCTTCAGCTGATTGGAGGGCGTACACCCACACTATGGTGGGTAATCATCTTATTCAAAACTGATGATTAAAATATTAATCTCATTTTAAAAATACTTTCACAGTGACATCTAGACTAGTGTTGGCCAAATATCTAGGCCTAGCCAAGCTGACACGTAAAGTTAGCCATCACACAGCCTAACTTCTCAACTCACACTTTTAAACACTTGAGGAAACAGCATGCAAAAAGCACAGAAACAAAAGAGCATGGCCTCTTTAATGCATCCAAAATACTTTGGAAAGGCTGAATTGAAGGATGCATGTAAGAAGCCTTAGAAGATAAGCTAGGCCTCAACTAGATGAGTCTCAAGGTGAAGCTAATTCAAGGGATTTGAATTTCATTTCAAGGAATGCACTTGAGAAAGAACACTGGCAGAGTGTGAATAATGGCTTGGAAAGTAGTGATGCCAGAGACAGGTAGGCTAAGTGAATGATGAGGGTCTGAAGGAAGGACATGGGGATGCAGAGAGGGTGCCACACTGGAAAGCTACAATATAGGGTAGGACATGTTGGCTCATTGGATTAGAAAGAAAGCCAACCCTTTGTTTTGGTTAAAGTTTCTTGGAGGGAGCATTTATCATGTTTGGAGCTGGTTGAGGGTTTGGAGGAGATGAGTCGGGTTTAGAATGCATGCTTATGGGACCAATAATTGAATATGGACCTGGAGAGAGAGAATGTTGAGTCATCAGTGTATATCAGTGATTCTCAACCAGGGGCAATTTTGTCCTCTCAAGAAACATTTAGCAATATCTGGAGACAATTTCGGTTGTCACAACTGGAGAGAGGAAGAATGCACAGGCATGTGTGCACACTCGTAGTACTGAAGTCAAGTGGTAGAGGCCAGGGATGCTGTTAAATGTCCTACAATGGACACAGGATAACTCCTCACAACAAAGAATTATCTGGCTCACAATGTCAATAGTGCGAGATTGAGAAACCCTGGTGTATATACTTCCTGGGGGTGGAAAAGAGATCTGAATGTTTTTATGTATTGTAAGTATACCTACCCATTTATGTTAAGTGCATAAAGATGTAAGCTGACTTGTGAGAACTTACATATTTCTAGTTATTTTACAATCACAGCCCTCAAAAGCAACCTAGAATTTGGGAATATGTTCTTGCAATGCTAATTATCCTTATACATATTAGTGCCTCCATTTCTCTAATATTAAACAAGTGAATGTGGTTGAAAGACAAAACAACCAAACATAATGAAAAGACATTTCTGCATGTCAAACTTGGATTCTAGATTTTTGGATCTGAGAAGAATCTCTACCTCTTCATTTTATAAATAAGGATACTGAGACCTAGAAATAAGCTTGGTCCCAAATCACTTAGCTAGTAATTGGCACTTTAAACAAGTACTCAGATTTCAGACCCCTAACTTTTTTAAAACTAATATTTGTATAGCATTTTATCTTTGCAAAGCACCTTTTCAGTATACAGTTCTTTTTATTCCATACTAGCTCAGGGAACTCGGTGGTAGTGTCACCTCAATGTTAGAGAAGGTAGAACTAAAGTTTAAAAGCAGTATGTAACCCCATTTCACGAAAGTGTTACGTGGTGAAGAGAGAAAATAGGGTACTTATTAAATCCATAGCCCTTTTTTCTTGAGCATTTATAGAGAAGACACATCTAAGAATAACAAAGAATAGAAAAACAAGAAAAAGGCAGTCTCATAATGGGGATGAAATAAATGTTCATCGAGTGGGAGAACTGAATAACACTGAGTCCTGCTTGGAAACTGCTGAAATTTGGAATAGGGAACACTTAGATCACCAAGTATCATAATATTTATATTTCTTCTACTTTTCTCTTCCCTATCCTTCAAAACCATTCATTTTTACTACCCCTATTATGCTAATGTATTTTTTTAAATTTCCAGTTTATTTCTAATTTTATGTCATCGGTAACAGAAGAATCCTAAAGCCATTGAGATTTCAGTTGTCATTCTCTTTTTGCATTATTTGTTTAGAATTTGACCTTACTCAACATTTTCTTGTAGGATTTTCATTGTGTTTAATATCTGAATCATATACCAAAATGGGTTTGATGGTAGTGGGTATTACTATAGTAAACGTTATGTTTTTGGAGTAGAACCTTGAAACTTTTTTTTTTTTTAACTGTGGAAAGCTGGCGTTTTTCTCTCTTGTTTAGTATTACTAAGCACTGTTATAGTCTGTAATAGCATCTAAAAACGTTTCACAGCCTTTGAATGCATTGCAAGACAACAGTAGTCTGTTTTAACAAGACATTAAGACCCAGTGTCATCCTGGACTTGTTAAGAGAACCTATAAATACACATCTCAGTAGTAGTTGGTCTTAGGTTGTTACTGTTGTTAACCTTGGTATAACAAACATGCTCTTTCTACTTAGTAAACTATATCGTGGGTGTATTTGTGAACAAATTATTTTCTTTAGAAAACAATATTTTCATACACATTTTAAATTTCCTTTCTAGTCCCCACCACCCTTCTACAGCCTTCAGAGGCTCAGATTGGGGTTAAAATACCTTTTCATATTATTTTAATTATTGCTCTCCCCACCTCCACCCCTTTCCTGTTTCCCCCTCCTCTTTTCCCCTAACAGCACTGTTCTGGAAAGCCTGCAATGATTGATATGATGGCAGTGCTGTCATTCTTTTTAACCAAAAAAAAGTCATTTTTGTTCTAGTTATTTTAATAGAGTCCCATTAAAGATGTATTGCTGACTGAAATATCGGCATGAAGGGCTCTCACTGAGCTGAGCCCAGGAATTAAGAAGTCAGGAAATCGGCTGCTGCATTGCAAGAGAGCCTTGTGTGACACCGAATCTCCTGATTGGGGAGATCATTACTGCTATTATGACTCGACTTGCGTAGGAATTTTAAATTCCATCTGAATGTCAGTAATAACCCTCTTAGCAAATTATCCTGAATAAAATCACGAAGGCATTTTATATAATAGGTGTTGAATTACTGGATAGATTTGCTAATTAAATACTCTTTGTTCTGCTGCAGTTGACATTACAGGGTAAGATCTTGAACAATTATTCTCAACAGCTGTACTTTGTTAAGGGAAAAATTAACCACAAAGTTTATTTTTTTACACTTGGAGTTGGCAGATTTTTGAAATGTGCTTGAAAAAATTCCATCATCCAATTGGTAATGAGTAGATAAATATGCAGGTGTTGCTGTGAAATCAGATAACTGCAGACTGCCTTATTAATGAATTTAGCAAGCCTTTATAGCCCTGTTTTCTAGCCGTTGGCACTTATAAAATGATTTTCTGTCAGAATGGATAGCTTTAATATTAGGCTTGTCATTTCAAAGTGAACTTATGAATGGTCATCTTGTAATCACTGTATCTTGTGTCCAGTAGACCTTTCTGGGTAACTCTGGTTATTTTAAAAAATGCATTTCCTCAATGAGGAAAATATCTGTAATGTATAAGTTTTTGATTGTTGGTTTCTAGAACAGTCATGTGGTATGGTTTCTTCTTCTTTTTTTTTTTTAATAAGGCAGTGGGATGTAATAAAAAGAAAATCAAACATAAGGTCCAGCTTCTAGATCAAGCTCTTGACTAGCTATTACGTTGGAAAAAATCTCAGAGCCTGATTTTTCTCATCTGTCAAAGGGGACTTATAACACTGCATACTCTTTAGGATTATTCATTTAACATTCTATAAATATTTATTAATAGCTCCCGTGTACCAGGCCCTCTGCTAGATACTAAGAATTTGGTAGCTTACTGAGTGTCCAACAGCTGAGCCTTCCCCAGTGATTAGTTTGGTTGAGGCAGGGCCTGAGGGTGCCTTTGGAGTGATCCTGCTCATTAGCACTTGGGGGTAAGCATTGGACAGGAGAGGGCACTGGGGTACCCACCATCTAGAACTGCTTAGTGAAGAAGCATGAAAGATTAGGGGTCAGCCTGGTTGTGGGTTATCTCATATAGAATAAACAGTTGACAAGTTGTGGTAAGGACCTTGAACCTGAGACAGAGCATTATCATCAACTATTGGTGAGGTCCACTGGAAAGATGGTGATTAAAACTATCCACAGAAATAGTTACAATCTCTACGGAGACCTATTGAATTATATTTACAAAAAATTTTAGGCCAAGTACGGTGGTGGCTCATACCTGTAATCCTAGCACTTTGGGAGGCCAAAGCCAGAGGATTGTTTGAGGCCAAGAGTTTGAGACCAGCCTGAGCAACATAGCAAGATCCTGTCTCTGCAAACAATGGAAAAATTAGCCAGGTATAGTGGCATGCACCTGTAGTCCCAGCTACTTTAGCAGGCTGAGGCAGAAGGATCTCTTGAACCTAGGAGTTTGAGGTTGCAGTGAGGTATGATGACACCACTCACTGCATTCTAGCCTGGGCAACAGAGCAAGACCCTGTCTCAAAAAAATATTTTTTAAACCTTTAAAACTTTTGGACCAGTAAGTCTCCTTGTAGGGATTTATTTTGTTACTGGCAGATTTGCAAATTATGTATGTATAAAGATTATTTGTTAAAGTATGATTATAATGGTAAAGAGTAGAAACAACCTATATGTTCATTAATAGTGCACAAGTTAAATAAATTATGATCTATTCATACAATGGAGTACTATGTAGTCATTAAAAAGAATAAGGCAACTCCTATGTGTGGATTTGGAATAATCTCTAAGATAAAGTGTTAAGTGAAAAAGGAGTTGCAGCATAGTCTATAGTTTGCCATTTCTGCAAAAGTGGCATCCCCCAAAAGGTTTCTGCCACCAAAGAGAAAATCATTTTGGTAGCAGCCCTCAGATTATACATGGAAATGGTTGTGAGTTGGTGGCAGGATAGAGTAGGGGTGAATAATGGATCTGAAAGGTAAAGGTTGCCATTTCACATTGAAGGTGCACTCAGGGATGACATAGTAGGTTTGGTTCACTCTGAAAGAAGAGTAGAAGAGATTGGTTACTGAATATGCAGAGTTGTAGTAAAAGGTTGACAAATTGTTCCTGAGGTATTTTACTTAGTGTAGGTAACAGTTACTTTATGGAGTTCTCCATTGTGATGAGGAAAGCTAAGCCTAGCAAGGTGGAAGAGTCAGAGAGTAAAGAGAATTCTTGATAAGTGGTTCTGTCCTCATTATGATTGACTTGACTTGGGTTGATCTCATTATTGCCCTTTTCCCAAAGGAATTGTCAGGTATTCTCCCACAATGCATTTCCCTATAATTTAAATGTTAAAAAATGAAGATGAAGGGGAGGAGAGTGAATTTTTTTTTTTATAAGTTAACTGAATTTTAGAGTCTAGTGGAAAAGTAATTGGGATTACTGTGGGACCTATCAGTCAACTGGCAAAGAGTTTGTTGAGTGCCTGTTGCATGTGAAGTCTTTAGTTAGGCACAAACATGTGCTCCGACTTCCAGGAACTTATGGGCTAGTTGAGGAGGTGGGAGGAATAAACTGTCAACTAATAACAATAAAGCATCATTCAACTACTAGTAGAATAGTGCAGTCAGAGGTCAGAGGAGAGAGATCACTATGGGCTGGTCCAGTCAGCTCAGGCTTTATAGAAGGATTTAAGCTGAGGTTTGTAAAATTCAATTACAAGAAGAGGACTGGGGAAGAAATTCCAGGTAGAGGACACACTGCATAAGTAAGAGCATGAAAAGATAAGTCTGTACACAGTTAACTGTCGGAGGACTGGGAAATTTATCCTGCCTGGCAAGAGGGTTTGTGTAAGGGAATAATAGGCTGTACAGGTGGAGCAGTGGTTTAGGTACAATTGTAGAATTTGGTCTTGATCTTGTGGGCATTGGGAAGGCATTGAAAACATTTAAGAGATTGGTAACAATACATTCAGGGTAGGTTGATGAGACCAAAAGCCAGTTAGAATTTTGCAGTAGAGGTGCATATTAGTTAACCCTCAGTGATAACTCTACCACCATGGAGTCAGGTACTTTCCACCTGTGGCCTGCCCTGCTCAACATGTTAGCTTGCACCCTAGGCATGGCCCTTCATGATCACAGTGATGGTTGCTGCTGCTCCAAGCAGCCCTCCGTCTAAAAAGGCAATTTTTCTTTCCACTTGTACTCAGTAAGGAAAACCTTTCACAGAAGCATCCTACCAGAATTCTCCTTACCTTTAATTGGCCAGGATTGTGTGTGGTCACAGCGTATGTCTAAACCGATCACTGTTTCCAGAATGGAATTACCATGATTATCTTAGGCCAGTGATCCTTAACCCAGCTTACAATGTAAGAATCATCTTGGGAGCTTTCAAAAAAAACTACTGGGACCAGATTTTATTTTATTTTTTAAAGATCTCCAGGTGATTCCACTGTATAGCCAATTATTAAAACCACTGGCTTAGCCTAATCAGAATTCCCCACCTCCCACCACCCCCAGGGTGGGGGAAGGGCTTCCTTCTCTAAGAACATAGGACAATGAACATCTGAACAAAATTGGGAAATAGTAATAAAGGGAAGGGGGTAATAAAAATGGAAAGTAATAAGTAGATATAAAAGATACTCTAAAGACAGGATTTGCAGAGCTCTGCAATGTAGAGGACAAGAAAGAAATGACACTGTGAGGTTTGAGCTTAGTTGACAAGGAGACCTATTGAAGTAGGAGAAAGAGATGTAAATGAGGTAAATCTTTATCTGGCCCATTAGAAATGTGACTTCTGATTTAGACTGATGCTTTGAAAGATGGGCGATAGCAGAGAAGCAGTAGCATGGAGTGACTAAGACCTCATGCTCTGGAGTCAGAGTGCCTGGATTCATATCCTTTTCCTGTCATTACTAGGACACATTAATTACTTTGTCTTTTGGCATCTAACAAATGAGGATATTAATAATAGTTACCTCTTGGGGATCTTGAGGAATCAAATGAGAAAATGTGTGAGGTGCTTCCTGCATAATATCTGGCACATTTTAAACACACTTTCTCTCTCTCTCTCTCTCTCTCTCTCTCTCTCTCTCTGTCCTCTTTATATCATATTACGGCCTTTTAAGAGGACTTCACTTGTTAAATATGTGTTACTTCTGAACCGGCCCAAGATAATTTATATCAGTTTCTATTTGTGTCCACATTATAACCTATATATCTCTAGTCTGTGGCTACATAGGCCTGGGAACAGACCCATCTACAGATAGTATTCATAAGTTTGTCTTTATTCACTGAATGTACATCTAACTCCACCTTTTTTACTGGGTGCTGTGTTAGCTCCAGGCAGTGTAGTGAAGCTCTGCTCTCTGCCTTCAATGAATTTAGTCTAGAGAAGAATTTTAAATCTAGTGCATATATTTTTTTTTTTTTACTTTTTAAAATCCTGAATACCATGAGTAAGAATTGCCAGATTTGAAGTGCTTTGTTAAGCTTTTTTTTAGCTATGCATTTCTATTTAAATCTTAGTAATGAGAATAGTTTGCCTTTTTGTTATATTATAAAGAGATATTTTTACTGTGTGTTTATTAAAGATATATATGTGTATGTTAAAGATATATTTAATAATATAAGATATATATCTAAAATATATAATTATAATCATAAGATACATATCTAAAATATGTCTTATCTCCTTTTTCTCATATATATTAATATTTGTATATAGTATATTTAATATATATTAAAGATATATATATCTTTAATAAATACACAGTAAAATATATATAAGATTTATATAAAAAGATATATATGTGCTTGTATATCTCTCGGTGAGAATCAGCATAGCGTCAAACTTATCTTTGTATTATGTTGATTTTGTTATTTTGAGAGTTGTCATTAGAAAACCTTCAAGAGCTTTAAAAATATACGAAAATGGCAAATCGTTGGGAATTACCTATCTCTGTGTGCTTATATTTATGTCTTTGTAATTGTGCAATGTATTAATCTTGACTTTTGTTTCATTTAGATTCTGATGCATACGAAAGAGATGGTACAGAAGGTAATGCTGAGCATTTTCATTGTATGAGAACTCTTAAATATCATAACTGGTGACATTTTTGTATTCAAGGAAAATTATAACCCAAACAAACTGGAAATTGCTTCTTAGGATGCCTAGTTTACATTTATAATCCCTCCTAATGGATTACAGCTTTTTTCTTTTACCAACACTGATATGATCTAGCCCCTGCTTGAAGCCTGTATGTGAGTGTTTCAAGCAAATTAGTAACAGTGCTAATTAGAGTTTATTTCCAGGCCTTTATACTGTATGTGCTCTAGTGTTGTTTGTTATGATTGATTTTTTTTGGCACTCTTCATATTCTACTAAATACTGTTTGCCACTGTTAAGAATTTAATATGGATTTGTGCCCCTGAATTTATAAAATCCATTATGTTTCCGCTTCTTAAATTGCCATGACCACAAGCATGTGATATAGTGGGTAAATATAGACCCATTTCCTACTCTTTTATTCTATTTTTTTCTCATTATTCAATTCCATATTTTGTTTCGGTTTAAACTAGATACAGTTCCTCTTCCACTCCACTCTCAGTTTTAAGAAAATTTGGGAGATTTTCTTAATGTCATGATACCCACCTTTCTGGTTTATAGGAGCTGAATCTTTAATTATATACCCTGACAATATGGATAATAAACTTTTGAAAAGTCAATGGAACCTGTAATTTCTGTAGTGTAGAAAATCTTTAATTTCATTGTGTATAATGGTCACTGTGTTTTTGTTAATTTTTATAATTTTTGTTTTTTACTAGATGAATCTTGAAGTTATTTATGGAGATACAGATTCAATTATGATAAACACCAATAGCACCAATCTGGAAGAAGTATTTAAGTTGGGAAACAAGGTAAGATAATTTTATGGAATTATCTTTTTTTACCTATTTTTGTGAATTCTGTTTTTAACATGGAACACCATAAATTCATGTATATGTACAAATGTGTGCTGCTGAAAATAACAAATTTGGTGCCTCTCAGTTCTTCATTCTCTTTATATTTTTCTGACTTCTATTCCAGTTGTTTGTTGTGAGGGTGAAATTCAAAGGTATTAGGTTATTAAGTATGAAATGTCCAATTTCCTTAAGTACTAAGTTTGGCATTTGATAATCTCTGACATTTCACTTTGACACTTCTTGTTTTATTTTTGTGAAGATAGATCCTCAGTCTTTTAAATGTATGTTTTGGCTTGCAATCATCTTTCAAAGTTTTTTTTAGAGCAATTTTTGTGAAACTAAGGGATAAGTCAAAAATTTGTGTTATTTCCAAATATGAATTCCGTCGTGAAACTGGTGCAGCACAGACAGCTTGAAATATCGACGAAGTGTTTGGGAAGGATGTGGCTAATGAATGCACAGTACGTCGATGGTTTGAGAAGTTCTGTTCTGGTGATTTTAATCTTGAAAATGAGGTACATGGGTGACCTGAATCCAAGGTGGATAATGATGAGATAAAAGCTGTAGTGGAAGTGAATCCATCTCAACCTACACTTGAATTCGCAATAAGGTTTGATGTTACTATTCCAACAATATTGGACCATTTAAAATAAATCAGCAAGGTAAAGAAGCTGGAGAGATGGGTTCTGTGTGAATTAAATGAACTTCAGCAGAGATACTGTCTCAAATCTTGCCTTTCTTTGCTGTCATGACAGAGAGGCGAACCATTTCTACACCATATTGTTATGTGTGATGAAAAATGGGTTCTTTTTGACAATTGCAAGTGTTGGGCACAATCGTTGGATAAAGATGAAGTGCTGAAACACAGCTAAAACTGAATATTCACCAAAAAAAAACTAATGTTGTGTGTTTGGTGGTCCAGCGCTGGTATTATCTACTACAGCTTCATGAAAACTTGATTACAGTGGACATCTACTGCACCCACTTGGATGAAATGATGAGGATGCTTGCAATTAAGCAGCCAAGATTGGTCAGTAGAGACAGGCCAGTCCTCTTGCAAGACAACGTTCAACCACATTTTGCACAAACAATGCCACTCAAACTACAGAAGCTGGACTTGGAAACTCTGTCATCTACCATATTCATCAGACCTTGTACCAACTGACTACCACTTCTTCCAAGCTTTGGACCACTTCTTGCAAGGAAAAATATTCAATTCCCAACAAGCTGTGGAAAATGCCTTTTGTAATTTCGTCACCACTCACTCTCCAGGCTTCTTTGCTGCTGGCATAAACGAGCTACTGTTGAGATGGCAAAACTGTATCGATAGTTTAGGCACATATTTTGATTAATTGTACTGCTTCTTGTTTGAGATATAGTAAACTACACTTTTGATTTGAAATCAGATGTTTCATACTTAATGACCTAATAATTATATCTTCCTTAAATGATAGATTTTTCTTTTGGAAACAGTATAAGCGTCGTTAAGTATAAGATGTGGTCACATTAGTACTTACCACGTTGTCTTTTCATAAGGAAATATATGTCTAGTAGCATGCAGATGCATTTTATACATGGATAAATACCTACCTACCTACACACATACACACACACACATCTTTAATTTTTATAGGAGTGCTGAAAATATATTTGAAAAAGCAAGGGGACATTTTTAAAATAATCATTTGTAGCCTCTTAATAGCATTCACAATTAGCAACTGTTTCTTGAGCACTTGCTATGTTAAGATTCTGTCCAAATAAACTAAAACTAAGATATCATCTTTCAAACATAACAACTTCCTTTCTTTCTCTCCTGGAATGTGTGGAATTTGAACTGTAGTCTACACTTGAGAGCAAGCCTGGCATATCGTACTCATCCCAAGCCTTGAAAAGCTATATATTTTCCCTAGAGATGATGGTCTGTGCCTTGACCCTGTTAGTAAAGACCAGGGGACTGTTCATGTATTTCTTTAGCATGTAGTTATTTCCTTATATTCAAGGTGTTAAGGGAGATCTTAGACATTATTTTAACAGTCCAAATTTCATTTATTTCTGGCCACATGTCTACTTGTTGGACTGTCTAATCACTAAGTCAGTAGTTTGAAGACAAATACTATACATGGGTATTAAATCTTTAGATTCAAAGGAGACTGTTTCATAATTTTCATGTATTTCCAGGGACTGATCCAGCCAATCCTGTCCTTTGGTTGAGTGGAAAATATATTATTGTCTCTGTTTTTTAATCCATTTTTGTCCCTGTGTTTTTCAGTGTCTTTGCATTGTGCCCAGTATAATATCATGTTACATATAAGCTGAGTAAATGCACTCTAATCTTGTATGACTTCAAGTTCTGTTTAGATTAACTTGGAAATTTGTAACATGTTTATCTTCTCCCCATTAGGTGTTTCAGAAGTTAGTATTAATGTTTGAAATTTTCACAGGTAAAAAGTGAAGTGAATAAGTTGTACAAACTGCTAGAGATAGACATTGATGGTATTTTCAAGTCTCTGCTACTGCTGAAGAAAAAGAAATATGCTGCTCTGGTCGTCGAGCCAACTTCGGATGGGAATTATTTCACCAAACAGGAGCTGAAAGGATTAGATATAGTTAGAAGAGATTGGTGCGATCTTGCTAAAGACACTGGAAAGTGAGTTCAGCTTTCAGTTTTGCTTTTGTTGTTTGTCTTTAAAAAATTCAAGTGGGAATGATGTGTAGAATGGGTATGAGACTACCAAGCACAAGAACATAACTTCTTTTTTGTTATTTTTAATCATCATTATTGCATATTGAGAGTTCTTAACTTATTTAGAGTGGAATTTTGCAAGTAGATTAAAACTTTAGTAAAAGGTAAATTTTGGAGGTAAGAAATGCTTGCTGTAAGATACTTCTCATGAGTTTTAACTTGTGGTGAGGGTAAACCTTTACGCTTCAGATCCTTACAGAGTTGATTTCATTGATGTTGGTTTATTTTGCTTTAATGTTCCTATTAGGAAGTGCCTTGCTTTGTGCTCTTGAATCTTCGTAGAGCCCTTGAGGAACATAATTGTTAAGATTTTTGGCCGGACGTGGTGGCTTAGGCTGGGTGCGGTGGCTCACGCCTGTAATCCTAGCACTCTGGGAGGCCAAGGCAGGAGGATCGTTTGAGCTCAGGAGTTCGAGACAAGCCTGAGCAAGAGCGAGACCCCGTCTCTACCAAAAATAGAAAGAAATTAATCGGACAACTAAAAATACATAGAAAAAAATTAGCCAGGCATGGTGACACATGCCTATAGTCCAGCTACTCGGGAGGCTGAGGCAGGAGGATCGCTTGAGCCCAGGAATGTTAGGTTGCTGTGAGCTAGGCTGATGCCACGGCACTCTAGCCCGGCAACAGAGTGAGACGCTGTCTCCAAAAAAAAAAAAAAAAAAAGATTTTTTTTGTTTTGTAGCTTAAAATGTTCCGGGATTCAAAGCGGGCTGTGGAGTGAGACTTAGTTCCTACGCATGTCATTTGTGTGTAAAAGATTCTTACATATCTCAGGTTATTTTAACAGTTCTCAAATATTGTGTGTACCTCAGAAATATAAATGTTATGACTGACTCCCTAGCTTTGCACTTGAGACTAAAGATTATGATAATAAGTCCTGTTTTTTTTAAAATAAGGGACATATTAATGTATTAATATTAAGCACCCATTTTAAAAAAAATGAACCTTTAGGTACTTTGTACTATTTTCCATATACTCCTATTTTGTGAAGTTCACTAATTCTGAAAATACAAGAATTTTTTCTTTAAGGCTAAATTTAAAATTAATTTTAATATTGCTGAATATCAGCATTTTTTTTACTTGTTTTCCAGTCTTCCTCCTGCTTTCAAATTGGGAGACTGAGCAATTGTTGCTTCTGCAAAACTACTCTTGATTAGGCAAAGTTGATCATCTGAGTATAGGTCACTGTTAGCCTTTTATGAAATGTAGTTTGAAATGCTTCATTGCCCCTAAATGTACCCAAAGATGAAACTACTTTGTATAGACTGTCGATTGGAGTGTTCTCTTCAGCTTTGTGTTTTCTAAGAAAAGATGCATCATAATAGAAGTAAATTTCTCTGAGTTAGAAATGTATTAGTAATTAAAGCTATACAAATGTTTTTGTCAGTGTTCTTTTTCTGACAAATTATAATGCAGCTGTCAAACCCTCGCTCTGCATTTTCTCAGAAATGGATAAAATATTGACTTCTTTACTCCTTTTTCCTTTGGGTATGGTTGAATAACATGAAGTGTTTAAGGAATAGCATAAGGTCGGAGAACACTGAGCAATATAATGAAGCCGAAGAAAGAAAAATTTGAAATCTTTTTTTTTTTTTAAAAGTATGTAAAAGCTATTGTATTTCTGTTCACCTAGCTAATGGTTACCTCAGGTGGAGATAATATCTTGATGATATCAGAGATAATATCTTGGCGCTTTATGAAGAAAGTGAAATACTTGTCTGCTAAAACTTACGGATAGAAAATAATTGCTTGTGAATTTTGTAATTGCATAAAAATATGATGGAATACATACTTTTCTCCATCGCATTTTGTGTAAAGCATTAGCTGCCACATAAAAGAAGGACCTGTGTGTTTAAAGGCAACCTAACATTCTAAGATTGATAAACTTTTGGTACAGTTAGTGTTAAAAAAAAAAAAATAGTAACTGCCTTTTGGGCAGTAACCGTTATGTTAGCTCTTGTCCATATGTTAATCTAATGGCATTTATGTTCCTTTTCTCTATTTAATAAAATGTGATATTAAAAAATCAATCTCTCTTTTTCAGCTTCGTCATTGGCCAGATTCTTTCTGATCAAAACCGGGACACTATAGTAGAAAACATTCAGAAGAGATTAATGGAAATTGGAGAAAATGTGCTAAATGGCAGTGTCCCAGTGAGCCAGTTTGAAATTAACAAGGTAAATGTAGCATTTATTGCTGAGCCCAGCTGCTGTCATGTGTTTTTCTCCTCCTTCAGATAGTTGAAGGACCACCTCATCCTTGCAGTTGAAATAAATTCTAGCTGGTGATGAAAGCTGCTTAACAACTGTCTCACAGATTGAACATTAGCATACTTCTTCCAGTCACAGGTACTGCCATGTCTGCCACAAAGACCTTGTCTCTCAGTCCTTACTTTTAATTCTTGGAAGTCATGTTTCCAGAAATCCTATGGAGTGATACAGTTTATGTATTGGGGACTAGAGAATACTGCCTTCTTCATAATTTTCCTAAGTGATAGTTGTTCGGGGCGTGGGCCTGTAAGCTTAGCGTGTGCTTGTGTGTACGTGTGTGTGTGTGTGTGTGTGTGTGTGTGTGTAACTTCACAGATGGTGATCCTTAGCTGTACTGTAATCAGAAGGCTTCTGGGGGGCCGGGAGTGGTGGCTCACGCCTGTAATCCTAGCACTCTGGGAGGCCGAGGTGGGTGGATCGCTCAAGGTCAGGAGTTCGAGACCAGCCTGAGCAAGAATGAGACCCTGTCTCTACTAAAAAATAGAAAGAAATGATCTGGACAACTAAAAATATGTATGTATATATATATAAAAATTAGCCGGATGTGATGGCACATGCCTGTAGTCCCAGCTACTTGGGAGGCTGAGGAAGAAGGATCGCTTGAGCCCAGGAGTTTGAGGTTGCTGTGAGCTAGGCTGATGCCACAGCACTCAAGCCCAGGAAACAGAGCAAGACTCTGTCTCAAAAAAAAAAAAAAAAAAGAAGGCTTCTGGGGACAAATTAAGATGGTGATAACACTTTCTGTATATTCAAAGTACTTTTGCTTTTGGGGAAAAAAACATAAATTACACTTTATGGATAATCTTAGTTGTTGAAACTAGAGAATATTTTTTCTTATCTAATTTGAAAAACAAAATTTTGGTTTCCAAAGTGCTATGTTATAAGCAAGATGTTAGGTTACAGATCTATTTTTTTCCATTTAAAAAGAATACCCTTACATATTCAGAAGCTAATTTTGCAAATACCACTTTACCCGTTTGTGAGAGATTTCATTGTCAAAGCTCATACAAAAAAAAATTTAATGAGAAAGAATCTAATGATGATATTAAATGAAGTTAGAATGAAAACTCATTCATAATACCCCTATGCTAAAGTAATGCTTGTCACTTTTGCACATTTCCTTACTCTTAAAAATATTTTCATATTGCAGCAATTATTTAGAAATATATTCTCATTTAGCATAAACATTTTCCCACATTTCTATATTACCTTAAAAATCAAGTTAATCAATGTATTAACCTTCTAGTTCACTGATATGTCTTTATTTAAAATTTGTTGATTATTATTTTTTTCTATTATAAATAAGTGTGTTGAACATCTTTGTTCATTTATCTTTTTGCTTTTGGATAAATTATTTTCTTATTTTAGGTCCCTTGAAGCAAAATATTTGAGTCAAAAAATATGAATATCTGTATGGCTCTTGCCAGATTGCTTTGTAAAAGGGTAATACCAATTGATAATAACAAAATATGTGTGCCAGTTTCACTACTGCTTTGCTTGAGGTGGTGATATTTAATAAAACTTTGCTACCATAATGGATATGAAACTATATTTCACAGTTGGATTTAATTTGCATTTCTTTGATTCCTAGAAGGGTGAATATTTTCTATGCTTATCTTTACAATTTGTATTCATTCTTAGGTAAGTTGTTTGTTTCCTGCACTTTGACTATGATGTCTTTTACTTTTTAAATTTAATTTAATTTTTTAAATTTTTATTTATTTTTGAAACAGAGTCTCACTCTGTTGCCTGGCTAGAGTGCAGTGGTGTCATCATAGCTCACTGCAACCTCAAACTCCTGGGCTCAAGTGATCTTCCTGCCTTGCTTGAATAGCTGGGACTGTAGGCATGTGCAACCATGCCCAGCTAATTTTTTCAATGTTTGGTAGACAGGTTCTTATACTTGCTCAGGCTGGTCTTGAACTCCTGAGCTCAAGCGATCCTCCCACCTCAGCCTGCCAGAGTACTAGCATGATGTCTTTTAATGTCACAAAAGAAGACATTCATTTATGCATTACAAGGGGACATATGCCTTGTCACTAGCTCTTCACTTTAAGCGATGCAGTGTACACATATTGGCATAGAATCACTTGTACCATCTAGAAAGTATTGCATAGTTTCCTTTTAGATTTTGTTTTATTTCTTCCTCAAAAATTTGCATAAGAGTTATGACTTCAGTCTTCTTTTGGTCAATTTTTGCATCAATTCTGCATATTATATCACTGATCCTGTCCACCTTCCTAGAAACGTAGTTCTCTATCACAAGGGGTTCCAGGGATGAGTTTGGAAGGCTCCATCTGATCATGACTACATTATTGGGAAAATAACACCAAGCATATGTCCTCTAAGGTAGTGGGCCCACACTGTCATCCTCTCAATATGAATGATGACACAATATTACTAGTGTGTAAGAAGAAGCCTGGAGTCATAGACATGTTGGAAATCTCTGTGTTCTGATGAATAGTCTACATTTTTATTATTTTTAAATTTTTATTATTGAAATTTCTAAACTTATACAAAAGTAGAGAGCATAGTATCATGAATCCCCATATATCTGTCACTCAGTTTCAATTACTATCAACTTACAGTGATATTTTATTATTACTACTAATAATAGTTAATATTTAATGTCTAGTGTGATAGAGGCTGTGCATACATTTTTCTGTGACAGAACTGAAACTGTGACTTTGTATCTTTATATTCTCCGTATCACTTAGCATAGTTATTGGAGAATAATAGTTCAGTGAGCATTGAAAAGATTCATTTGCTTGTTCAATTATTCATTCAGCAAACAGAGTACCACTTATATACATAGTGCTAGATTCTGGGATATAAAGTTGAATAAGAACAGTATGATTCATATTTTCAAGATGTTAATGGTCTATTGAAGGTATTTACTGTCTCATATTCTTATATTTTTTTATAAAGAAATTTCTGCAGTGTTGTAAGTACAGTAAATTCTGATGAAAGAACTATCTATATTATAGTTCTGTGTCTATTTACAGTAAGCTATTCATGTGTCAAAGGTGATGTGTTCTTCTGATAATGTTTAACATTCGTCTGAATACTTGGACTATTCAAAACTTGTGAGGAAATCAGTTTTTACATTTTATCGCTTTCAATGGAGAGTGGAATGGAAGAGTCTATGTATGCGACTGGTTGTGGATAGTTTTATGACAGGGTGTGTTTTTTAGCTTGCTGTTTTTGTTATTTTAGATGATACTGGTAGAGCCTGAAAATGCCAGGTTAGAATGGGGTGGAGGCATGCATGAAGTGGTGGGATTTACCTTTATAGAGATTTTAGCCCTTGTTGCCAAAAGCAACTGAAAAACAGCATGTGTGATTTTGCTGAACTACTGCAATCTTAGCTTAAATATATTTCATAAAGTAACACAAAATACTTCACAGCTGATTTTTATAGCCCTGGCTAACTTGAGCCTAAACCACCAGGAAGCATTTTTCTTTTTTTTTTTTTTTAAATGAAGCCTTCTAAAACTAGCTTGTAAAATCCCCAAATAGCCTCAATCTAATAATTGGAAAGTATGTCAGCTGAAATTCAGAATTTCTTAACATTGCACTGAAGAAACTGTAGAATAGTCAATTGAAGAAGATAACGTTTTTCTTAAGTAGAGTTATATTGATTAAGATTTCAGTATTAGCTGTCCAAGTTAATCAAGACTTCACATGATCCAGGTTCGAGAAGATTCAAATACTTAAAGAGTTTCCTAGTCTCTTTCTTACACTAAGTATAGGAAAAGAACATTTCTTTTCATGAAAAATAAGTATATATTCCAAAACAAAGAAAAATTAGCCAGAGAAGTGGGTGGCATCATTTTACAATTTTGCAAATTTCTTTAACATCTGTGACATCTGGATTGTCATATTTGCGTCTGCATCCAATCTGTTGCGATAATGTGGTTTTTGGTTGAGGTATAGGAAGAAAATCCAGTTTCACACAAACACGTAGTTGGAAAAAGGAGTAGTAAATATTTTAGTAATTTTTCTGTTAGTCGTATGTATTCTTCTTTGATTCTATACCAAAACTCTACAGATTGTATTTTCTGAAAAGTTATTTGTAATATGAGATCTTAAATCATATCAATGAACTTTTTATACTCTTACATTAAAATCTGTTGGTCTGTGTTGTACTTTGAATGGATATTTTGCCCATATGTGACAGTATGGATTGGTCATTTGTTAAATGTTGGTTCCCTGAATTATGCACATCTTCCAAAATTGACATATTTCATTGTACACTATCAGTAATCACATTTTAAAATATTCCTACTTACATCAGAAAAGTCTTTAAGTATTGGGAAACTGTCAGGCTCACGGAGGTGGAAACAAGTTTTCCAAAATTCTAGTTTGCACCTGAAAGCTTGAATTTTATCATTAACAATATATGCTTTCAGGTTTTTTCCTTGAAGTGGCAGGCTCACTTTGGTTTGTTGATTTTTGAGAAATTGTCTGGCAGATACCTAACTCAGAATAACACTAGTTTGCCCATCATTCTTTGAAGTAAAAGTTGTAGTCTATGAAACAGGCAGCTAGTTTAGCTTGCAACTCAAACAATTGCACAAATGCTTCTCCTTGAGCAACTCATTCTTCAGATGTGCCTTGTGTGTACTTTCTGTTTTATCACACAAAATGGTAGGATTGTACTCAAGGGTTGAAAGCTTAAAAATTTTTAATTTTTAGGCCGGGCGCGATGGCTCACGCCTGTAATCCTAGCTCTCTGGGAGGCCGAGGTGGGCGGATCATTCTGAGCTCAGGAGTTCGAGACCAGCCTGAGCAAGAGTGAGACCCCACTTCTACCAGAAATAGAAAGAAATTAATTGGACAGCTAAAAATATAT
>CAUYSK010039178.1:0-20580 GCA_963575035.1 Avahi laniger | reverse complement strand
GCCACTGTGGAGACCAACGTTCGATAACGTCTCCCGCTGCTTCCAACGCAGCCAGCTTCCCTCCAGCACGGACCTGACCTCAGTTTCTTCAGTTGAACACGAAGTGGTTGGTTTGCTGAGACCTTGTCAAACACACATGTGCACACACGCACACACATGTCTTTAAACACTAGCTCCACACTCAGAGTGGAAAGATGGCCCCTGGGAACTAACACCGCCAGGAGGAACCACAGACTCCGGTCTCCAGTCTCGTGCCATTTATAGCATTTGACATGTTGGAATTCTCTCTTCTTCTCATTCTCTTGTGCTCTCTGAAATCTTTCAGGTGATTGTGGGTAACAGCGTGGAGGGATCCTCCACTCCATTCAGCAAGGAAGGAAGGCCTTGGGATGCAGAAATGAAGAGAAGCCTTGGTCCCTGCCCTGCTCACGGTGCGGATGGGAGGTGGATACGTAAGCATCTGTGATCCAGCGCTATGTGCCGTAAAGGAGGAGAGCAGAGGGTTCGGGGATGAACAGAGGGAGTGTGTGTCTGTGTGTGTGTGTGTGTGTGTGTGTGTGTGTGTCTGTGTGTGTGTAGTAGAACTTGAAAGGTTGATTCTAAAACGTATGCGGATACAGGCATGAAACATCACACAAAAATTTAAAAATAAAAAAAAAATATGGAAATTCGAAGGGCCAAGACACTCTTGAGGAAGAATATCAAGGCAGAAGACTTGTTCTGCAGCTGTTAAGACTTAGCACAACACCGGAGTGCAGTGAAGTAAAGCTGCAGCGAGGCGCGGCATTGGTGCAAGGATGGACTCGTGTCCAGTGGAACAGAATCCGGAGGCAGACGCAGGCACAGATGGACAGTTGACTCATGACAGATGTGATATGGTGGGAAAGAATAGTGTTTTCAACGAATGATGCTGAGTCTGTTGGACTTCCATATGGCAGGAAAAAAATGAACCTTGATCCCTACCACACACCATTAAAAAAAAAACTCCATGTAGATTGCAGACCTAATTGTGAAAAGCAACTATGAAGCTTTTAAAAGATATTATGAACTCAAGGTAGGAAAGGATGTTTTAGAAAGCACTAAACATAAAGGAAAATTCTGTATATTTATTACATTAAATTTTAAAATGTCTATTCACGCAAAAAAATGCAATTAAGGGAGTGAAAAGACAAACCTAAGAGTTGAAAAAGATATTCGTGACAAAGACTTCACATCCAGAATAAATTCCAACAGTCAGTAAGACAAAGAGAAGACAAAAGACTTGAAAAGGTATTTCCCAAAAAAGGAAATACGAATGGCTAATACCGGTATGAAAAGATGTTCAAGCTTACTGGTAATGAAGGAAATGCAAATTCAAATCACAATGATATGGAATAACATATGTACCAGATTAGGAAAAATTAAAAATCTGGCAATAACAACTGTTCGCAAGGATGTGGAGCAGTGAGAACTCTCATTCACTAATGAGAGATGATAAATTATACAAACACTTTAGAAAATAGTTTGGCATTATTTAATAAAATTGACGAAAGGTATATCCTATCATGTAGCGTTTCGACTTTGAGTACACAAAATTTGAGTGTACATGTGCCCCAGGAGACATAAAGAAAGCAAACTTACAGCAGCACAGCTAAAATGTCTGTCCGCAGTACAATGGGTAAGTAAATGATGTCGCACAACAAAGAAAATACATGAACGGCAATTACCTGCCCCAACGTGGATGAGCCCCAGAAACATAGTATCGAGCCAAAGAAGTCAAACACACGCAAAGTATGTGCAGTATGAGTGGTGTGCACACCAGTGGTCCCAGCTACTCAGGAGGCTGAGGTGGGAGGAGCACTGGAGCCCAGGAGTTCGAGTCCAGCCTGGGCAATACAGCGAGATGCCATCTCTAAATAAATAAATGAATATTTTTTAAAAGGGACAAAATTAAACTGTGTGGTTTAGGAATGCCTATGTAGATAGTAAAACTATAAAACAAAGCAAGAAAATGATCAAAAATCAAGCTCATGGCTAACTCTAGCAGGGAAAGAAAGGTACACTAGGGATCCTAGTTGCTGCTAAAGTTCTATATCTTGACCTGGGGGATAGTTAAGTGGGTGTTTGCTTTAAAATTATGTGTTAAACTATACACATATGTTTGTGCACTTTTCTATGAATAAAAATTTTCCAAAATAAATATATCATATACACAGAGTATAATAAGGAAGAAAATGCTGGGAGTCGTGCATTCAAGAGAGAAATTCAATGTGCCTGAGAAAAAGAAGGAAGACTTCATGGAGGAGGGGGTTCCTCAGCAGATGCATATCGAGAGCCCTTCACGTGCCAGACCCTGAGAGGACAAAAGTAATCAAACACACACTCCCTGCCCCCAGGGAATTTACATTCCAGGAAGGGAGACAGGCGGGAATCAAATAAACACACTGCAAATGCTTAAATTGAAGACCCAAATAATGGCCTTGAGCATGAAGTCCGGGGGTCCTCACTCTGTGTGCGTGGGAGATGCCACTTGAGCCCAGATTTGAAGGGTGAGTATGGGTCACTCAGGAATGGTGAGTGGGAGGGAGCAAAGGGTATAGCACCCTGTGAAGGTCCTCAAGAGGGTAGAATGTCCCCCTCACCTCCAACCACTGAAAGATCACATGACCTCTCACAGGGAACCAGTGAGGAAGTGGCAGGAAATAAGAAGCATGGAGAGGTGGAAGAGGATATCCGAACTGGGTTTTGAAGGGTGGATAGGAGTTCATCAGGCAAAATTTATGAAATCTTTGAAGACTTGGAATTCTGCGTCTTGCTTACCTATGCCTAGGACACAGTTGTGCTTAGTAAACGCATGCCGATTTCTTCTGCAAAGTGAAAAGCCAGAGAACAGAAAAAGAATGCAAAGGCTATAAAACTGATGGCCTTGACCTCCGAGAAATGAGGATGCAGCTGGGGGAGAGAGTTTCCGTACATCCTGGGCACTATCTCATCTGTCAGCAGCTTTAGTGGCCCGGCGAAGTCACCAACAGAGGGAGGAGGCGGCTGGAAAGGTCAGCTCCAAGAGACAAGCCATCTGCTCGTGGGTGCAGCTGACAGTGTTGCCTGCCCGCCACCACGAGCCTGGCTCGCACCGTGTCTGCCACACCCCCTCCCCAAACCCCAGGGTCCCATGAGGGTGACAGCGGCAAGGCCCCGGGACGCTGGAGCCAGACGCAATCAGAGTGGGCAGCCGCGGCTGCAGTGGCTTCGCGATCTGGTTGTTAGTGGGCGGCCGGGGGAGCCGCGCTGTCTCCCCTGTGTTTACTCGGCTCCACTGAGGGGCTGGAAATTTGATCTCCGTGGGGACTGGGCCCTGGTTAGCCCCCGCCCGGAGTCTGATGGAGCCCTGCGCTCTCGGAGCCACTCAGAGCCATCTCGTTTTCAGGCGAAACTGAGGCCAGGGAGCCAGTGGAGAGGGACTTGCCCAGTCATAAACTACGTAATAGCAGCTCCCGTTTAGGGGGTGCTCCTCACGTGCCAAGCACTGGGCTAATGCTTTACATACAAAATCCCTGCAAGGAAAGTATTATTATTGTTGTTTAACAGTTGCGGCAACTGGCGCTCAGAGAGAGCAAGTAATTTGCCCAAAGTCACAGAGCTGGAGCCGGGTTAGAGTCCAGACCTGCCTGATTCGAAAGCCAGAGTCCCTAACCACTCTACCACCCTGCCTCCAAGCGCAGTGTTCGCTGTGTGGCTGGGACCCCTCGACGATCTCTGTCCATGGCCGACCACTCTTCCATCGCTGATCCCGGAGTAGGGGACGTCCATCCTCACCTGGCCTTGCCGCAGAGCCTAACCACCCAGTGCCTCTCTGAGCCCACCCTCCTTGAGCCCCTGCAGCCCCGCCTGGAGTTCCCACTGCCTTCAGGTCCCTGGAATGGGTCTGAGACTGTGAGCTCCCAACAGCAGGAATTCTTTCTCTAAACCGGCCGCAGAGAGTGTCTAACTATGAGGACGGTGTTGTCCCTTTGTCCCTGGAATCTCCATCAGAGGATTCCAGAGAAAGAATCCTTCCTGCCACAGAGAAGGAATGAGAAAGGCCCCCAGCCTGGGCATCTGTGGCACAGCAGGGAAAGCTAGGTCTGCTGGTGACAGCTGTGTGGCCCTGGGCAATGGGCGCAGCCTCTCTGAGCCCATAGCCCCTCCACAAAGTAGGGAAACTGACTACTGTTTGCTTCACACATCCCATGATCTCATGCACACGAAGGGCTTGGCACTGGGCATGTGCCCAATATTACGTCCTGGATTTGAATCTTGACTTTTTTTTTTTGGCTTTTGACTCTAGTTTTCAGATTCTTTCTTCCAGCCATGTATGACAGATTTCTGGGGAACAGGTGCCCAGCCCAGTTCCAGGAAGATGGCCAGCGCTTAGCGCTCCTTGGTTGATCCGAAATCTCCCCTTCTCCTCACTTCTGTGTTCAGAGTCTGTGGACTTCTCCGAGCCTCGTTAAACCTGTTTACAACTTCAGGCCAAATCCCTTTCCGAGTAAAGGGACCCAGGCGACTGCAGTATCTGGTTGAACTAAGCATCTAACCATAATCGCTCTCACTGTCCTGGCAGCCCGTTTCCCACACTCAGTCGGAGGTATGGGAGCAGCTGTTCTGGGTCCTCTGAGAGGTCACGTGCCCCAGGCAGGAAGAAAGCACCCACCCCCGGCAACCCAGGAATGTCCCTGGTACCTTTCCTACAGGAAATTTCTGCACCGAATTGTTTTCCTTTCCTTTGATGCAATTATGCTTCTGTGGGCCACGCACTCACCCACCAGGCCTTTTAGGGCAATGCTCCTGGCCCTTCCCAGCCGGGGGAATTCCTAGGAACTCAGTCAGACTCCCAAGACCCTCCCCACTGCACAGGAAGGAGCACAGCCTAGGCCCCTGCTTGGATGGACGGCGGGAGAGAAGGTCACCCAGGGGTGTGGTGGCACAGCAGATGCCTGACGCATTGTCTGCTGCTTCCAGAGCACTGGGCCCACCCGTGGGGCTCTCGTTCCCCTGTTTCCCAGGGCAGGGTCCCCTCTGGCCAGTCCCAGAGAACTGAAGGGCCAGGCTTTCTGTATGAAGAATGTCGGAGACTCAGTGGTCACCAAGCCTCCAGCCCTCCCCGTCACCTTCCTCCTGGAGTGTTGTGCCCATGTTCTGTGTCACCATCTGTGATCTGAGTGCAGACTGTTCCTCGTGGGGTGGCCTCAGCAGCGGTGCTGGGAAGCAGCACCGACTCAGAACGTGTTCTCTCTCTCTCTCTCTCACACACACACACGCATACACACGCGCGCACATACATGTGTACATACCCCAACTTATATGTTAGGGGCAGCACAGAGCCTTGCGGGTCTGCCAACTTTCTTAGCATCCCCTGGCCTTCGAACCCCACGACCCAGGCCTAGAAGCCCAACAGTAATCCCCACAACCCTTCCCAAGGCCTAAAACCACATCACAGGGTTGACTCCTAGAGCCAGGGACTATCTGTTCTCCTGCCCAGAGCAGAAATCCTCTTCCAGTCTGCCTAGTGATGGGGAGCTCATTCCCTCTCAGGGCAGCTTCTTCCACCGTCAGACAACGCTGGAGCTGCCTGGAGCAGCAGAAGGAGCCGGGCTGTGAGGTAGGAGAGTCCTGAGTTCAAAGCCTGGCTCCAGTGCTTGCTAGCTGTGTGGCCTCAGGCAAGCCACTTTCCCTCTCTGAGCCTCTGTTCCTCCATCTGTGCAATGGGAATTAGAATATTCACTTTGCGGAACTGGCGTGAGCATTAAATGAGAGAACATTTGTGAAACCCAAATGTCAGCTGCCATCTCTCTGCCCTTGGAGAAAGTGGACCACAGGGACTGTGGGGACCTCTCACGCTGACGGAGAAGCAGGTGTTGGGGCTGCACTCGGAGCCCCTGAGAATCATGTCATGTGATCCTCACAACGACCTCTAGGGGAGGCACTTACATTACCCCATTTCACAGATGGGGAAGCCGACACTCGGAGAAGAGTGTGTGACTTGCCAAGGCCACACTCACCGGGAGAAAGGCAGGGCTGGGATTTGGACCCGGGTACCCTGAACCGGGAGCCAGCTAGCTTAACCACTGTACCTCATGGCCTCGTCACACCTGCCACAGGGTGAGTGTCCCATAAACGTGGGTCACCGCTATCGTGATTAGTAGGTCGCCACGAGCCCCTCCTCCCTGCTGGGCAGTTGAAAGCTCTTCCTGAGATTTCACCATGGGGCTCCAGCCTCCTCGTGGTCTCTCTGCTCCTCACCTCTGCCCTGCAGTCTCCAGCTGTCGCCTGTCCAGCTGCCCCCTCAGCGGCCCCCTCCTAAGATAAATCACTCAGCCCCTTCCTCAATACCATTCTCCCAAGGCACGTATGGGTGTGTGCACACTGAACCGATGATGGGATGTGGAGCTGTTTACACTGCGGAACACACTTCGCACTGAACATTCGACATCCCTGGCTTTCGACGTCCTTTCCCGCCCAACCCCATACCTCCAAGAACTTTCTTCTGCTCGCTTTGCCTCCTAGGGCCCCACCTTCCAAGGGCCCAGCACCCACCGTGCCCTCTCTCCCTAACCCCGACCCATGCCCCTGCCTCCAGGCTCTGTAGTCCATCAGGGTTAGGAATTCTGCTCCCTCCTTCCCTTAATCCCAAACCTCCCCACAGTCACACCCATCGGGGGCCTTCCAGTGAGCCAGACGCCCCTCTTTCAGGGCAGTGGGGCTTTCAGGGGTTTCTTCATTCCCTGGCACCATGCCTGGTATTTGTGGACTCAAGCGATGATGGCTACATTAGCATAAGAAAACTCTTCCTCAGATTAAGTAGCAATGAGCTTTTTTCCAATAACAATCCTACAATATCAAAAGTCATAGACTTCAGAAATAATCCCACCCAGAATTTCTCAGTGAGGCACAACTGGCCCTCATTATGTGGGACCGTCCTGTACATTTCAGGACATTTAGAATCCCTGGTTTCCCGGCACTAAATGCCAATAGCACCCCCTCATCACCGTGACAACCAAAAATGCCCCCACTTCCACAGTCCCCCATCTGGGACACATACACACTCATGTACAGCACATACACACACACACACCCGGGTGGAGAACCAATCCTTTCTTTGTATGCATGGGTTCATGAGGCCCAGAGAGGCAAAGGTCTCTGCTGGAGATCACACAGCAAGTGAGGTTGGAATGCAGGACTGGCGGGTTGAGGGAGAACTTCTCTTCCAATGTGGAAGCTGAGGCTATTCCTGCCACTAGTCTAGGAGCCAGGGGACAAGAGTCCTCTCTTGCACCCGACTCTGGATTTCTGCAATTCCCTGGATCTCCTGGCAAGGACCGGCAGGATGTCAGACAGACACCAGCAGAGAAAACCTCAGCCTCTCATATTTTGAGGACTCGGCGGATTCTGCCTGGTTCCCAGTAACCAGAAACACCAGCGTTAAGTGAGGTTAACGCGGAGCATGGCCCAAGGAAGGCCGAGCCAGCCCAACCTCGCCCTGCCAGCTCTCTGGGGAGGCAGAAATCCTTCCCAGACCTGGGACCCCTCCCGCCTGGCCGTGGGGATTCCTGCTGTCAGCTGCCCAGAGATGGGGGTCAGGGGACAGAAGGGGGGATTTCCAGAACCCAAAAGCCCAGTGTGCCAGCAAGCCCATGATTTCCAGATGTAAGAACTACCAGGACAAGCGCCCAGGTCCAGTCCCGCCCAAAGACCCAGCGCCAGGGGAGGGGCAGGGGCTCAGGGAGGAGGCTGTGAACCTTGACTGTGTCTCCTACTACACACGGAGCACTTCCACCCGTCTCCAAGAATTAATTCTCTGGGCCACCCCCCGTAAGGTACCTGCAGCAGCCCCATTTCACAGATGAGGAGACAGAGGCTCAGAAAGGCAGACCTGCCACTGCTAGCTGTGTGACCGAGGACACGCGGCCTCACCACTCTGGATCATCTGGAGGCTAAGGCCTGCCTTTAGGATGTTTTTAAGGCCAAACGAGGCAAATCTTTGTCGCAGCAGCCCAGTGCCTGGCTCTCAGTGGGTGCAGAAATAAAGCTACTGGAACCAGCAGGCTGAACAAGCCAGCCTGGTGATGCAATCAAAGCCAACTTAATTTTGGGTCCCATTAGCTCTTTAAAATCTAGTCAGTGGAGCAACTCCATGTGGGGGGGAGGTTTGCTCAATCTTAGTAATGACAGTTCCTTTAAGTTGCAAACACAGTCTGAGGCAATCGTGAGAATACCCAGACCCAGGAAGAATTTTCTGGTCCAGAAATAGGGACAACAGTCAGCTTCTCCCCCAACCTTCCCCCGACCCCCTACTCCAAGCTGCAGTTTCAACCCAGCCAGGGTTTGAACAGTAGGCAAGAAAGAGTTAAAGGGAGGCACGGGAGAGTTCTTTCTTGGGTCATTTTAAAAATCAAGACAAACATGGCATTTCTTACGTGTCTGAGTTTGTGGTTGCATCTGTGCCTGCTATACACACCCACGTGCACACACGCACACACACTCTCTCTCTCTCCCTAATACTGTATGGTATAGAGTACAGTAGATACCATAACTAAGTTATGTATCTTGTGTTTTCTCTTTCATAAATCATGAGCTCTTTTTTAAATATCATTGAACATACTTTTATTTTTTTGAGATACAATCCACATAACATAAAACTCACTACTTTGAAGTGTATGATTCATCGGCTCTTAGTATACTCTCTGTGTTGGACAACTATCGCCACTAATTCCAGAACATTTCCATCATCCCAACAAGAAACCCCCTACTTGTTACTAGTCAGTCCCGATTGTCCTTCCTGCCACCTCCGGGCAACCAATAATCAACTTTCTATGTGCACGGATTTGCCCTCTGGATTGACCATGTAGATAGAATCATTCCGTACGTGGCTGTCTGTAACTGGCTTCTTTCATCTTGCACAATGTTTTCAGGTCCACTCAGGTTGCGGCGTGAATCAGTACTTCATGAATAATGCTCCGTCATGTGGACAGATCACATTTTGTTTATCTGTTCAACAGCTGATCAACATTTGAGTTGTTTCTACTTTTTGGAAATTGTGAATAATGTGCTATGACCATTCATGTACAAATGTTCATGAGAACATGTTTTTATTTATCTTAGATCTATACCTAGGAGAGGAATTGCCTGGTCATATAATAATTCTACGTTCAGCTTTTTGGGGCACTGCCAGACCGTTTTCCACGGTGGCGGCACCATTTTACATTCCTACCAGCAACACATGAAGATTCCAAGTTCTGCACGTCCTCACCGACGCCAATTACTTTTTCTCCCTTTCTTTAACTATAGCCATCCTACGAGCATAAAGTGGTATCTCCTCCTGGTATTGATTTGCATTTCCCGAACTACTAATGCTGTTGGTCATGCTTTTACGTTGTGAGTTGAATGGCCCTGCAGATTCCATTGTAGATTACTATAATGCAATTTTTAATTGGCTGTTATTGAATATTTGAGTTTCTATTTTTTCTAGTTCACTCATGCATAGAAGCCTTTGTATATTGTAATCATCTCTGATTCAACAACATTAATTCATTTATTCAATGGCTATCCACGAAGGCAGGCCTATTCCAGGGGCCATCGCACAGTGCCCAACAAAACAAAACAGAGCCAGTCGCTGCCCGCCTAGAGTGTGCAGCCTAGTGATTTATTAAACAATCATGCAAATAAGTCTATCATTAGAAAGACTGAGGAGCAGTAAGAAAATGTGAGAGGAGCGTGTCATTCAGAGTGGGCCACCAGGCAAGGCTGAGGGGGAGGAGCCAGCCAGGGCTGAGGGTAAGAGTCGGGAAGAGCATTCGAAACAGAGGGAACAGCATGTGCAAAGCCCTTGAGGAAGTGGCAGAGGCCTGAGTGGGTGGCTAAGAGCAGAGAGGGAGCTGGGGGGTGAGGCACGGGAGATGGGGTTGGACAAAGGACGGGGGAGCTGGCTTGCAGCCTGCTGCGGGATGGCTAAAAATGGCGACAATTGTTTTCTTTCCAATTTGCCATTTAAAAATAGCGAAGGAGAGATGGAGAGGAGGAAGGAGTGAGGGAGAGAGGGTTTCTAAAGACAGGACACTTAAAGGATTGGGCTCTTGCCCTGTCTGTCCCTACGCCAGCCAGGCTGACCCGCTACCACTTGCCCAGCCCCCTTCGGTCACCTGCCAGTGCCCACATCCCAACCGAACAGCCTGCCCATGGGCCACCACACACGACGCTGTGTGGTCCTCCCACCCAGCCAAGGGGGTGCTGTGACTTCACAGCAGCAAATCTCGAAGCTGGTCAGTGGCCTGAGAGTGGCCCGAGGTGGTATCAGAAAAAGGTAAATATTTGATTTTGGTTCCTGGTTCCTGGTACAGAGCTACTAAAAACCCTTGGAATATATAGTCTTTTGTATGCTAATGAGATGACTGGCAGGGCAGCCTTATGTAGCTTCAGGGTGGGGCTGGTTGCCCCCACGGCCCCCAACCTCCATGGGGGCAAGATGGGCCGGAGATTGGATTCAATGGCTCACAGCCAATGATTTCTTCCATCATAATGAAACTGCTGTAAAGACCCCTAAAGAACGGGTTTGGAGAGCTTCTGCGCTGTGCACCCGTGGACTGCGGGGAGGGCACGGAAGCTCCGTGCAAGCCCCTCCTGTCTGTCCTCTGCATCTCTTCCTTCTGCTGCTCACTGCTCGCAGCTGTGTCCTTTGTAATAACTGGTAACAGCAAGGAAGGCCCTTCCCTGAGCTCTGTGAGCTGTTCTAGGGACTTATCTCCAGGAGGGGGTTGCGGGAACCCTCAAATTCATAGCCAGTCAGTCAGACGGACAGGTGGTCCCTGGACTTGTGACTGGCGGCGGAAGTGGGGGCAAGGGACTGCACCCCTCCTGGGGGTCTGCGCCCTCTCCCGGAGCTAGTGTCAGAAGTGAATTGAACGGCTGGACACCCGGTCGGTGTGGGAGAACCAGAGCTCATTTAATCCATGGCCTTTCCTGGTGGGGGACTTCCAAACCCACCAAGTCCTCCCTTTGGGGGCGTTAGAGTGAGTAGGGGGGTTGGAGGAGAGCCAGAGCAGAGAGACACGCGAAGGAAAGCGAAGAGGAGCTGGGGGCTGCGGAAGCCACGCGCTCCCAGGAGCCGCAGGGCAGGGGGACCAGGGCGAGGCAGAGGCCACGGACACAGAAGACACGAGACGGGAGAGGAGGCGGAGGCGGCCACGGGACATACAGAGGAAAAGGCGGGGAGGAGAGGAGGGAAGGGCCGCGGAAGGCTAAGTAGCTTGTGTCTGAACAACTCTCCGCTTCCCCAAGAAACCTTCCAGGCTCCGAGTGCCTGGCTGGGCCACGGCGGAGATTCTGTTTTCCTCATTTCCTCTTGTAGCCTGTTTGCTGGAAAAGACCTGGAGCGTCTCTGTCCCTTACACATGTCCCATGCTCCAGGCTTGTGGGCCTGGGCCTGGCTCATGAGTCTCCTGCCCCATTTTGCAGGGAGGGGACCCAGGAGCGGGAGAAAGTCTGTGGAAAGGACTGGAAGCACCCAACCGGAGGGCTCAGGGCCCTGAGCAAGTGTCACGCCCTCTCGGGGTCTCAGCTTCCTCAGCTGTCAAAGCAGGTGATTTCTGCGTCCCATCCCAGCATGAAAATTTGGTGAATCTGTGACATGAGAGGCAAAAACCATTTAAAAAAAAAGCTGGAAACTTAAAAATCCAATAGGCCAATTATTGTCATTTGCTTGAGAACCACAGCAAACATTTAAGACAATCTACACAGTTTTATTTTTAAAATCTGAAAGGAAAACTCTCATGAAACTGAGATATTTGAAACGCTGGGCTCTGAGGGCTGGGGGCGGAGGGGGGGTCGGGTCTACACCAAGACGACACCTTCGTCTAAGATCTACAGAGCCCCCGGCTTAGAAGGTAGGGAGACCAATATTCCGAAATGTCACAAGAATCCAAGATTCTAAAAGTTCTCTAGGTTTAAAGATTCCAAAGGTTCTAAAAGATTCCGAGATTTCAAAAGATCCTGAAAGCTCTAAAGTTTCCCGGATTCTCAAACTTCCACAGGCCTGAACTTCCCAAATTCTATAAGCCCCATATGCCGGCCGTGAGCCCAGCCAGGACCTGGTTTGAGAAGCCTGAAGCCCAGGGCCACCCTCGTTACCATCTGCTTTCTCTCGGCCAGAGGCCAAGGCCCTCCCCTGTGGGCACAGCTGTCCTCGAGGGTCCGGGAGGGGCGCTGTCTTCTGAGTTCAGAGTGGTCTCCATGACAAGGAGCCCGAGAGTCCCCAGAATGGAGTAAGCTGCGCCTTACCCCTTCTCCATGCCCTGGGCCAAAATCCTCTCAGAAGGGACAGGTGCTGTCATCCCACCTTGTCATTCTTTCCCAAGTGCTCTGCACTCCGAGAGCTCGCAGTCTAGTGGGGGCTGGCACACGAGCAGCAGGCGGCCTGGAAAGGATGTTCGCAGGGCAGCAGCCTGGTCAGGTTTGAGCCCCTCTGGGGGCCTGAGCATCTGCCCTGCCATTGCCTCCCCACCTGGTGGCTACACCCAGGTCCCGTCCCAGGGACGCCAGTCGTCAGCTCTGGCCACAGGAGTCATGAGCACCCCAAGACTGCTGCCCACCTTGGCTTCTGCCGTCCCACCCCAGGCCAGATCTGCCACCCTGTGCCCCATCGGGGCGTCCCCAGCTCAGCCTCAGCTCTGGCTCTGCTGCTCCCTGAGCTGGGCCTGCACTTCCTGCCTCTGATCCTCAGGAGGTGACCATACCTCCAGTCTCAGGAGAGAAGACAGATGGCTGAGGCCAGCCCCCAAGGGGCTGCCACGTGGCACCAGGTGGAGGCGGAGGAGACTTTGGAGGGGCAGAGACCCAGAGCCCAAACTTAGCTGCACATCCCCTGCTGTGAATTCCGGAAATGCCCCATTTCCTCCACCGCAAGGAGAGACTTTAACTCCTGCCCCACTCAGTGCTAGGGGAATTGGGTGACCGGCTGTTGGCTCCTTACTTGCTGGAGGAATTATCAGGTGCACACGCCTCCTTCCCCCGGCCCTTCCCCACAGTCCCCCTGACCTGGGTGAGTCTCCCCAGAGCAGCGGCACAGAGGGTGGTTCTGAGGCACACGGGTGGAGAGTCAGGGACCGGCTTTAGCACAAACGCTAATTGTGGGTCCCAGAACGGCCCTCCCTGGCTCCATTCATGAAAGTGTATTTTTAGCCCAGGACTGGCTGCCTGTGGTCTCAGTGGGGGTGACTAGGCCATGTGTCATGTCTGAGTGATCATGGACTCACTCTGCCCAGGAAACGAGCCCACAGGGACCCGCTGCTGGATCCCAGGGCTGCCGCTGCAGCTGGGAAGAGGTGGGAGGTGGTCAGTAGGAACTGGAAACTTAAACCCTCTCACCCCCAAGGGGCACCACAGGGCGTCCGAAAGAATGGCAATAATTAATATGTTCTGATCATGTACTAGGTACCAGGCACTGTTCTGACTTGACAGGCATCAACTAATTTAATTCTTACTAAGAGGTAAATATCCCCATTGTACAGATAAGAAAACGAGGCTGGAGTGGTTAATTAACCTACCTGAGTCCAGCGCAGATTGGAAGCCAGGCTGTCAAGCTCCAGAGTCTGTGCTCCTCCTGCCTGGTCACTGGCATCTGAACCATGGTGGATAGTCCTCAACTGCCAAGAGGTCCTCCTGCCTCTGGCCCCAGAGCCTGGGCCCACCCTCAGCCCGCAGAGTTCTATGGGATTGCAGAGTACACCCAGTCCAACCCTCCTTGGAGGTGAGGAAATTGAGACCTAGAAAGGGGTCCAAGGTCACAGAGCCATTTGGCCCTAAATCCCAAGCCACAACTCTTCCCTCTGAATGACTCCATGGGACAAGTTCATCGTGTTCCCGGCCCACCTCCTCAGCTCCCTGCTCAGCTTAGCTTTCTTCAGAGCAAAGAGACTCTGGAAGCAGATTTGAGTCCTGCTCCTGACTTGCTAAGTGACCTTGGGCAAATCACCTCACTTCTCTGAGCCTTAGTTTTCTCCTCTGTGAAATGGGTCTGATTGGGCTTTCTTCATAAGGCTGTAGGGCAGGTATAAATTGCCTGGAGATTCAATAAACGTGAGTTTCCCTATCTTGGGCTCCTGAAACTGTTAATTAATCCCCCCCACCCCGGAAACAAGACACACAGTGTATACCTGGTCAGGGTTACTCCTGGAAATGGAAGATCTAATGGTGGAATTGCAGACACCGTGACCAGCTGCTGGGGAGATATTTGGAGAAAATCGTGCTGTGCCCGCATCTACCCAGTCTCCAGATTCCCAGCAGGAGAGAACCTGGCAGAAAGAAAGAGAAAGGCCTGTCTGTCCTGAGGCAGCTGCCAGGGTAGGGAAACAGAACAGGCATGGCAGAGTTCGGGGCCAGCGTAGTCATCCTCTGGGTGACCTTGGCTCAGCATCTGCCACCCCATCCCCCAAGTTCCCCAGGCCTCAGTCTCCCAACTGCAGGGAGGGGACCTGCCTCAGCTCCTGAGCCACATGGGCTGCAAGTTCAGCTCCCCAAAGGTGACGTTTTCTAGTTCTGAATCCCAGTTGCAAATTTCCTGGCCAGAAAATCTGATTGGCCCAAGTGGCATGAGGTGGCCAGTGGGCTGGGTCATGTGTCATGTGTCATGGCTAGCGGGGTGGAGCAGCTCCTCCAACAACAGGTGAGATGAGTAAGAAATGAAGGCATCTCTAATTCAGAAACAAAATGAGTTCGCCCACAATGTAAATTATTAATAGTTGCATGGAAAAACGAATCTACACTTGCTCCTCATTTATCCAGAAAACTATCCAGAAGCATCTGGTACTGTGCTGAATATTAGAAAGAAAAGAACTACGCCCTCCTCCCAGCTGCCAAAATAAATGTCAAAGGTCCATGCCCTTGACTTATCAGAGAATCTTCTCATTCATTGTTTAGTAACTCTTGTAATGCATGCATTTCTGATTCATGTGAGTTATCGGTTTTCCATTAGAAGGAGACGTGAGGACATGCTAAGAAGTAATTGCGGATGTCTCCTGCGGAAGAAATCTTTACAAATATAAGAATAAAAGAAAGCAAAACTTTCAGAAGCAGACACAAGATTAAGCAGCCTGGGGGACATTCAGTGTTCGGGCACAGTGACCACACAGTCTGGGAGTCCCTGAAAGCACCAGTGCGTACAATAGCTGAACCTCGCAGTGACAGCCCTGGGGCCCGGAGAATGAAAAATTATGTTTCCTGACCCTCATGTAAGATAGTACAAATAGGTAACACATTGTGCAAGACTTCCATTTTTTAAAAAAAGGTTTTAAGTTTTTAACAGAAAAAAATAGACCCATCTGGAAAATGCATTCCTGTGAAATAATGCACTATAAATGATGTATGACTTCGACAAGGATTTACAAGCCAATCCAACCAAAATAATAAATGGCACAATTTCGAAACCAAACTCTGTAACTAGCAGCTAGAATTTCATCGTTGAAGGAATAAAGTGCTTTCACAGTGACTTCAGCTGGATGAAGGACCTCAGGGACCCTGCCAAGAGCTTGAAAGCAGATAATTTTCAGGAGCGAGGCCCAGGCCCAGCCCACCACGTAATTTTATCCCCCCCATCTTAGGCGAGACCCTCACACTTGGTTACGGGGCAAAGGGAGACCCTGCAGAACTGCAGTGCGTTTGAATTTGAGATGGGTATTGGGGGGAATTTGGGGTCCTTGGGATCATGGGTCCCAAAAGTTACACACAACAAAATCGCTCGGAAGTTCATAAAAACCTCAGGAGGTCTGGGAGAGGCCTCAGGAATACGTACTTTAAAAACCTTCCTCAAGCGGTCCCGATGCAGGTGGTCCACGGACCGCGTATGAAGAAACACAGCTTCCCCCACTTTGCAGATGGGGAAATCAAGGCCTAGGGAGGAAAAGAACCACAGCTTAAAGTCACAGAGCAAGTCAGAAGCTGAGCTGGCCTCTGGCCTGTCCAGGGCTTCTTTCCACCAAATTCCTCCTGCCCACAGACTGCCTCCTGGGCTCACATTCCAGGGAGCCATGTAACAGGAAAGGAAATGTCAGCCGTGCCTGTTCCGATGTTTGAGGGCCCATTGTAACTCCAGGTTCCGCCAGACACAGCCCTCAGAGCTCACTCGGGTGGCCCAGCTCCATGAGCCTGGTTTTTCCAGATGGGATTGGGGATGGAATTACAAAAGCCAGCATTTATTTTTATTTCCCCAAGAAAATAAACTGGCAGTTTTGCTCCAAGAAAAGTGGTCAGAGGAAGCAGCGTTCCTAGCCAGGAGGAGGCCCTGGACCCCCTCCAGCCCCGCGCAGCCCCCTCGAGGCTTGACTTAACGGCCTGAAGGTGAAGTCAGATCCTCAGACAAAGCGTCCTTTGGGCTTCAGATTCTAGAACCCTCTCCCACCAGCAGTGGCTAGTGGGCCCCCTAAGCAAGAGCATTTGGCGACATCTGGAGACATTTTTGGTTGTCAGAACCGGGGAGGGGAGCTACTGGCATCCAGTGGGGAGAGGCCAAGGACACTGCTAAACGCACCGCGATGCACAGGACGGGCCCGCGACAAAACCCCTCGGCCCCAAACATCAATAGTGTTGAGGTTGAAAAACCCTGAACTATGGGCAAGTGGCCACGGATGTTAGGAGTTTGGGTGAGAGTCCAGGTTTTGCCTCTAAATGCTGTGTGAGCTTGGGCCAGGCCCCACCCCCGGCCTCAAACTCCCATCTGCTCAAGGAGGAGGCAGGAGAGGCCTCCTGGGGTCCCTGTAGCTTTGGTCATTCCCAGCTGGGGATTCCAGAAGGCCTGGGACAATGCCCTGCCCTACACCTCAGACACGGCTGTCAGAGGGGAGGGGCCTACACAGTCGGCCCTGCCTGAAGGGTGGATAATCAGCTCTCTTGAGCCCCACCCCCAAAGCACTGTATCTGGAACTCCTGCTCCACCAGGAAGGAAAAACCATTATCTGCAGGTGACATCACTTTGCAAAAATGCAGGCAGGTGGTTGCCAGGCAGAACTCCAGGGAATGGGCAGGAAGAAAGGGCTCAGAGAGTGCCAACCACCGGTGCCGGCATCCGGCACCTTCCCGAATCTCAGCACAGCCCTCAGCACAATCTCTGGGCTTCGGCGCCCCCAGCCCCACTCTATGAGGCTGCCCCTGGGTATAGCTCGGAGCCCTTCCCATTGGAACAGTCGAGATCTTCCAGGTCAAGCCTCAGAGGGCTTCTGGGGTGCAGGTGCACAACGGGAGTCCTCCCGGCACAGCGAGCCCAGAGTGGGGGGCTGGAGGAGAGGGGTGTGGCCGCCCTGCTCCACTGATCCACACAGAGGCCACCAGTGCCACCAGTGTGCTTGCAAACAGGCTGTCCTCCTGGAGGGCTGGTCATATGTCCTGCCCACCAACACAGCTTCTTTCTGGCTCTAGAGTTGGGCAGCGCAGCCTGAACCGGCAGAGTGCTGGCAGACAGCAGGCCAGGGACACCCGCTCCAGCGCGTGCATGAGAATGACCCACGATGCCCATCTTCCCACCCATGGGCTCCGGGGAGACAAGGGCACCAAAAAGAGCAGCTCTGCTGAGCACAGTGGGTGCAGGCTATGCTGGAAGGGGTCCTGGGATGACAGCCAGGAGGCCTGGGTTCTAGTCTCAGGCGTGAGTCTGGGCCTCAGTTTCTCCTTCTGGACAATGAGTAGTTTGGTCCAGAGAGTCCATGGGGTCTCTTTCTACTCCAGGATTTGGTGGCTCTAGGAGAAGATAAGAACGAGTCACAATTAGAGCCTCTCGCAGGGCCAGAACTTAGAGGAACTGGCTGTTTTTAGCGAGGTGACAATTCCTGTGCTGCCTCCACTGCCATCGAGAGCAGAACCGCCTTTCAGCCCCGTTGCTTTCTACATGGAGGAAGAAGGAGGCAGGAGGAGGCAGATCAAGCTTGGCCAAGCTCAGGGCAGGAGCTGGCACTGTGGCTGGAGGAGTCCTCCCCCTCAGTGCTCCCTCACTGAGCACTGCCCTTGCAGGAAGCAGTGCGGCTTCATGGTTAGAACACTCAGGCTGGTGTCACCTGGATCAGAGTTCAAATCTTGGTCCAGCCACCTCCAGGCTGTGCCAGGCATGGTCCTCAGTTTCCTCAATTATAAAAAGGAGTCAGCCACATATACCTCTTTTGTGGGTTATTCTGATTGACACCCTGCTGTCCCCCATCCCCAGATTCATTCTCACCCCTCCCTGCCCTGCTCTGCTCCCCAGGAGGCTAAGCTCACTCAGGCAGGATATCGGAAGGCAGCAGGAAGAGACTCTTCCTGTTCCTTCTGCTGGGCCATAGTTGTGGCTGTGGCTGTGTCCCTCTCCCAGGGTCCCCAGTCCTGGCCAGGCAACCCCTATTCCTCAGCTTCTGCTCTGAGGTTCTGACACCCGATGGCCTCCTCTTGCCTCCAGGAGTAAAGGTGGTTACAACTTCCAGCTTTCGCTAGTTTCTGGTGCGTCATCATCCCCTATGGGTCCGTTAACCCTGTGGCCACACCTCGGTAAAAAGTCCCTTCAGGCTGGGTACAGAAGCTCATGTTTATAATGCCAGCCCTTTGGGAGGCCAGGAAGATCACTTGAGGCCAGGAGTTCGAGACCAGCCTGGGCAACATAGCAAGACCTCATCTCTACAAAAATTAGAAAAATTAGCTGGGTGTAATGGCACGTGGCTGTAGTCCCAGCTACTCAGGAGGCTGAGGCGGGAGGATCGCTTGAGGCCAGGAGTTTGAGGTTGCTGTGAGCTGTCATCGTGCCATTGCACTCCAGCCTGGGTAACAGAGGAATGAGACCCTGTCTCTAAAGAAGAAAAAAAAAAAGTCCCTTCATTATCTCTCCAAAGATGAGTTATGAATGGCCAACAAACACGTGAAAAGCTGCTCTGCACCATTAATCATCAGAGAAATGCAAATCACAGCCATAACGAAACAGCACCTCACACCCATGAGGTTGGCTAGCATCCAAAAACAGAAAATAACAAGGATGTGGAAATATTGGAACGCTCCTGCGCTGTTGGCAGGGTTGTAAAAGGGTGCAGCCGCTATAGAAAACAGCATGTCAGTTCCTCAAAACATTAAAAATAGAATTACCATATGATCCAGAAATCCCACTTCTGGCTACATGTCCAAAACACTCGAAAGCAGGGTCTGGAAGAGTGTTCGCACTCCCACGTTCGTAGGAGCGTCATACACGGTGACCATCACTCCCCAAGAATGTCCCTCCACGGACGGAGGGATAAGGAAAATGTGGTCTATGCACACAATGGACTATTATTCCGCCTTAAAAGGGAAATCCTGTCACCTGCCACATCACAGATGAATCTTGGGGTCGTTGTGCTAAGCGAAATCGTCAGTCACAGAAATGCCGTGTGACTCCACTTACAGGAGGTGGCTCGAGTTGCAAAGTCCTAGAGACAGAGCGTAGAAAGGGGTTTGTCAGGGCCGGGGGAGGGAGGACGGGGAGTCGCTGATTAATAGACACAGAGTCTCAGGTTTCCAAGATGAGAAAGTTCTGGAGACCCTTGCGCAACGGTTTGACTGCACTTAACGCTGTGGAACTGTACACTTAGAAGGGTTTTTTAAAAACTCACCAAATTGTATATTTTGAATACGCACAGTTTATTGTATGTCAAATTATTCCTCAATAAAGCTGTTTTTTTCTTCAAGCCCCTTCCTTCAGTTCTCTTCAGAAAAGAGAGAGGTGGTGGTTCCCAAACTTACCTACACATTAGAATCTACTGGGGTCTTTTAGAATTTCCCAAGCCCAGGCCACACGCCAGGGCGATCAAACCGCAGGCACCGGGAGCAGTTGGTACTCCCCAGGGGATTCCAGCACGAGGTTGACAGCCGGTGAATGAAGTCCTGTGACTGGGCCGGGTAGTTCTCGTCCGAAGTCTGCATCACTAGCTCCCCAGGCTGCTGTGGGTCTCAGAGGGGGGTCAGGACCACGCAAGCCAGGCAGGAATGCCGGCCTGGCAGGCAGCAGGGGTCTGGGCTGAGGCAGAGCAAAGGGGTACCCCGTGCTGGCTGTGGGGCCTGGTGGGGGGCGAGACTGTGCGGCACCCAGGGCAGCGAGGGTGGCAGATCTGCCACCATGCCAGGAGGCGCCTGTCTCCAGGGGCCGCCTCTGGCACCACTCAGACGCTCTGGAAAACACTGGGCGGCACCCAGGGCGGGTGGCAGAGTGTGTCCAGGCAGCAGCGTGGCCTGCGACCAACACACACTCACCACGTAAGGGCTTGTGGCTGGTCTGCCACTGCGGGGCTACTTCTCACTTTTCAAGAGCCCCCAGCCCCCCTTGCAGCCCTGGCAGCCCCCCTCCCAGTCTCTCCTCTGGGCTCCGTGGTCTCAGGCAACTACTGAGCATCACCTGCATTTACCTCCAAGTGCCTGCCCTGGTGCCCACTCACCCTGCGGGCTGGCTGTGGCGGCTGGGGGCAGGGGGCACAGGCCTTCAGGGAGCTGCCCCCGCGGGGAGACCACGTTCCCTCCCTGGGCTGCTGCGTGGGAACTGGAAGATGTCGAGAGGCCTTCACTTTGGGTTTGCCTGAAGCAGGGAAGCCCTACGGGCCA
>CAUYSK010039177.1:0-36625 GCA_963575035.1 Avahi laniger | reverse complement strand
TGTAGTCCCAGCTACTTGGGAGGCTGAGACAGTAGGATTGCTGGAGCCCAGGAGTTTGAGGTTGCTGTGAGCTAGGCTGATGCCACGGCACTCGTCCCAGGCAAGAGAGTGAGACTCTGTCTCAAAAAAAAAAAAAAGAATATATATTAAATGTTAAGTGTTTAAATGTTACATACAACATCAACATTTTTCAAGATCCTAAAAATGGCTACTGCTTGAATCTACTCTAAGATAGTTATGAGGAAATGTGGAAAAAATTTATGAATGATGATATTAACTATATCATTTTTAGAATCAAAAAATTATAAATAATCTAAACATTTAACATTAGGGTAATGATTAAAAGGTCATGGTACGTGCTTATGGCAACTTTATATAGGCATAAAAATATTTCCAAAGAAGATTAAATAACATTAGGAAATACATACAGGTAATAAAAAGCAGGTTATAAACCATATATGCAATATGATGAAAAATACCCACATATATGGGTACCTACACAGATTCATAAAATAAATCATAGTTGATTATCTCTAGAATGTGAGACTTGTGGGTGATTTTGTTTTCTGAATTGTAGCTGTATTTTCCAAGTTTTCTACATTTGGAAAGCTTTCCACTTTTACTTATTATTTAATTATTAGAAATAACAATAAGAAAATCACTGACACTTGGAGATTAAATAGGGATATTTGCCACAGAAACACTGTTTTTGAAGTGTTTTGATCATAGGACGATACTCTGTGTTAAGGCAGGATTTTCCACCATAAAGGGGGCGAGGGGCAATTAGAGCTATCTGAAAACCTAGGATAGATTTTTATGACCCATATCAGTAATTCTTCTACATTTAACCAATATGCTAGAAAGGAGATTGCTATGAATTACCTTTAACAGGTTTAGATTGAGAATTTTTGTTTACATATGGTAAATATTTACTAAGTCAGGGGAACTGGTATAACATATTGCTTGGTTAAAACCCTGAGCTCTTCAGCCTCTATTGCCTCCTGGTTCCATAACTTTGGACAAGATACCTAATTTGTCTAAGCTTCAGTTTCTAAATCTAAATAAAAGTGATCAAGAATCATAATTAACTACCACTTATGGTTGTTTTGAGGATTAAATAAATCAATGTATTATATAGCACTCAGCAAAGTGATTAGGGTTGTTCAATAAATGCTTGTTATTGTTGTTATTAAATGTCATCTATCACATAAGGTATGGACCGACTAGTATCTCCCACCTACTTAGAGTTAACTGTGATCTAGTAGAGAGCTTTTTTCTGACTTTTTTGTGGAGTGTGAATTTGTTTTAAGAAGGCATGTTTGTGTCAGACAGAAGAGTTCAGACTTTAAAGTCTGACTGCCTGGGTTCAAATGATAACTCTACCACTTACTAGCTATGTTACCTTGGGTTAGTTATTTAACCTGTCTCTGAAGGTAACAGTACATTATTGATGGAACTGTTGTGAGGATTAAATGCATTAATATATATACAAAGCACATAGAACAGTGCCAACACTTAGTAAATGCTCAATAAATGTTAGCCATTGTTACAGTAATATTATTTATGCTAGTAACATATAACTATTACAGCAGGGTTGTTGTTCAAATTAAATAAGCAAACTATTCAAGCACCTGCAATGGTTTGAATGTGTTCCCTCCAAATTTCATGAGTGGCCAAAGTGACGGCATTAAGAAGTGGGACCTATAAGAGGCGATCATGCCATGAGGGCTCCTCCCTTGTGAAGGGGATTAAGGCCCTTATAAAAGAGGCTGCAGGTAACTCCTTTTGCCCTTTTGCATTCTGCCATGGGAGGACACAGGCAATCTGGTAAGGTCTGAACTTAGACTTCCCAGCCTCCAGAACTGCGAGAAGTAGTTTTCTGTTCTTTACAAATTACATAGCCCCTGGTATTCTGTCACAGCAGCACAAAAATTGACTAAAACAACACCTGGCAATAAATCATAGCTGCTATTATAGCAATTACATTAACAATACTTATTATATTATTACTTATATACTTACTATATTTATTATTATATTACTAATTATCTAAACCAAGCTGTTTTCAACTTATCAACAGGCTTATTGCCCTTCAAATAGAAAGTGATCTGTATTTGCCACTGGTCTCCTGTGTTTCTATGTCTGTGGCAACTACTATCTGACTATGGCCCATGATTTTATTCCTGTTCACAAAGTCTCCAATGCCTTACTGAGCAGTATGCCTCTAATACCTTCTAAGTCATTCCTAGTGGTCTTTACTGGGGCACCAGTTGCCTCTGAATGAAATGAGGTAATCATGTAGTTCCCTAATACATCATCATATATGTGAAAGAATCCTGGTTTTATAAATCTGTAGCTCCAGTCTGGAAAAATTCTAGTTATAGGACCATGTAACTGAGAATTCACCATGCACATTAAGCCTACCTAATCAAATTTCCAGATATTGGAGTCTCTGTAAAAGAGGCTAGTAGCCTTAATGTTGGCTGCTTTATGGTCTAAATGACTGCATACAAATAATTGTTAGATGTCAGTCATAAAGAGGAAGGAGTATCTGGTTAAAAGAAACCATGAAACAACCATTAGAAAATTAGGTACCCTTGTCGCGTGTGTGTGTGTGTGTGTGTGTGTGTGTGTGTGTATGTATGTGTGTGTGTGTGTGAGCGCACGTGTGTGTGTGTAAGTTAGTCTTTGTTGGATGTAATCAATGATTATTGAATATAACTAAAAAAGTTCAACATCACTTTCTTGTAAGATCTGTGTGTTTAATATGAATTCTTAAACTGTATTGATTTACCTTTTTCCAAAAATAAATGGCTATCACTTCCATCACTTTCTAACAACATTTCTTCCAACATCATGCTGTCGAGTGAAATGGTATCCAGTGAGATTTGTGAGGAGCTTCTTTTCATGTTCTTATAAGAAACACAGAGTGGAGCCAGGTTGGGTGGGCAACGTTCTTTAGGCTTTCCACTGTTAACAAACAAAATTATTAGAAAATTACTACATGTATAGAAAACAATTTTATCTACAAAGTACTTCTAACAAAATTAAAATATATAGCATACATAAATTTTCAAATTATATTGTATTTAAACATATAGGCTCAAAGCATTCTCATATTTTTAAAAAATCTATTCTTCCATGCATTAACTCTAACAATGCCATACCTTGTCATGAGGTTTTCTGCCCCAAAACAAAATACACTAACATGCACACTCAGCAACCCCGCCCCCTGCTGAAAATTCCCAAAATTCCAAAAATATGTTGTTACCTTAAAGATGACTGGAACTTAAGTGTCATAACTGTGGGTGTCTCTTCTTTACTGATTTCCAGGTTCTCAGAGACTGAAGATGCTTCTGGAAGCAAATCTGCAGCTTTAAAGATTGACTCTATGGTTTCATTTCCTTTACTAGCTAAACTATTTGAAAATATGTTTGGATTACCGTCACTATCAAATGACAGCATATTTGAATCTTCTCTGTCATTTAAGATACTATTTGAATCTCTGTAAGAAGAATCCTTCTTGTCGCTTATTTCTGATCCAGTTTCTCCTGAGCCACTTTTGTAAACAAGTCCACTACTTTCATCTTCACTTATTTTCCCTAAATGTTTGTCTGATAAACAGTCCAGAAAAGAAATGCCTGTTTGCAGATTTGTATCACTAGCTGATTTAAAAAGCAAAGGATCCTTTAAAGGGACATGGCTAAGGTCAACACTCATAGATCTGTTGTCTGACATATGATTAACAGTTACACTTCTAATTCGATTTATACCACTAACTTGCTTCCTTTTTGAAGACAAAACTTCTCCATTTTCAGTAGGCAAATAATCAGGAACCACTGGACTCACACTTTCAGAAACAGGAGACTTGATCCTGTTGGCCTGATCCACGGGATGTAACAAAAGAGCCAGTTCTGCACTTCTAAGTAAAAATCCAATGCAAACAGATGTTTGATTAGCAGGATTGCCAGTTACAGCTTCTACATCTTTCCTTAAGTTCTCTAAAAGCAAAATAAGTGAATCATGGAGGAAAAGCAGGAGCAGATACTGGTAGTGATTGATTTGCAAACTGACATGTTTATGAACGTGAACAAGGACATGAACATCTGCTTCTGATGATGAAGAGGAAAATCTTAAAAACGTATCTGATGAAGAAGGTTTCTGACCACCATTTGTGAAGGGTTCAGACTCTGTACTATAATACTCCTTCAAGAGCTTTTTTCGCTTCAACCGGCCAGCCAGATCACTAGATTCACTTTGTGATGTATTTAGAGATACTTGATCACAAGTCTGCAGCTCCTTTTGTGACTCTGTGTATCTTGTTGGTTGACAAATCCAGACAGAAAGAGGGAAAGAGTCTACAAAGCTTACTGGCCGTCCTTTTCCACTTTTCATCCCTTCATAATCTATCCAAAACTGAGAAAAGTGCACAGCCCACACATCCATGGCAGCAGAAGTTTTAAGAGTATGTTTATTCAATTTGGGAATAATATTTCCTTTATAAACTTCATGCATTTTGGTATCTTGTTCATGAGCATGTCTCTGGAAGATTGGATGTAGAAGATTAAAATTGTCACAAGATTTGGGGAAGCTGGTGTATGTTTTACTAAAAAAATCACAATCTTTGAAGTCTTGAAACAAAGCTTCTAGATCAGAATGTCGACAGTTTGGACAATGTCTTGTATTTGTGGCAATCATTTCAGAACTCTGAATAGAAATTGCACGTGGCTGATCTTGATGACATTCCGATTTCATTTCAGAAGGAATAACAAGCTAGGAGAGGGAAAAAAAATTAATCTAGTCCAACTTGCAAATGCACACATCTTGGCAATTAAATAATCATGAACATGACTTAACTCAGTAATTCTTTTTCTTAACATTTCCCTCCAAAATACTACTTTCCTATCCAGACATAAAACATTAACTCTTCCCCTCAAATCTTTTTATTAAATTCAGTAAAGGAGACTTAAATGATTGACTACTAAGAGAAACAATCTTTCTTATAAAGAAAATTTGAATAATGTACATTTCATTTATATATACATATATATATATATATGTATATATATATCTCATACATCACTAAAGAACGAAATTGAATTAAATCATTACTACTGAATTTTTCCTATGCCCTGAGTATGCAGAAGGAAGTATTAAGCATGGAAAAGGGATTTTTTGTTAGGATATTTTGAATCCAAGTGATTTGGAAGATGACGTGGATGAGTGAATGGAATTACTAGCAAGATGTTGCTGGAATCATTTTTGTGGAAGAAAGCTATTATGAAAATAAACTTAAGAGTATAGGTCAAGCTATTTACTAAAATAATTTTCAAGGGATAATTAAACCCAGTCCCCAAAATACTGATATCAATGAGCCTAAAGTGACTGGTTTTAATACTACCCCTACTCAGAAAATGTAAAGATCACTGTATAATTGTGTCTTAAACAATAATTATAAATGTTATAAAGTAGGTCCTTATAAATTTAAATTTTATAAGATCTTTGAGAAGATCTTTAAAATATTTCTGCAATGTAACTTTTGAATGTTATTAATTTCATTTTAGAAAGAAAGAAATTAAGGTATATAAACATAGTCTATCAGCAACAGACCCATAAACTGAAATTTTCACCCATGCTCAAGTTTTATCTCTCAATTTACTAAAGTATACAAGCTGTTTTTTTAAAACTTCCCTTCTTTAAAGTCTAAATATACATAGAGTTCAGATTATCAACTACTTGGCTATAATAAAAAGCAAATTTCTAATATCTTTGAATATTAATAACTGTGAACAAATAAAATTCAGACATAATTTTAAAACTTCATTGTATAATTTATCCTTCTTGGAAAAAAAATTATTGGCTCTGGTAAGAAATAGAAAAAAAATTACTGATTTAAATTTTACTTCTATAGCTCACCTCCAAATGGATGAATGGAAAAAAATGAAAAATAAAAGGAAAATTAGAGAAAGAAGGGGAAAAGGCCATAAGAAACACACAAACCTTAACTCTTAAACCTTCTGTAATTGAGACTGAAAATTAAGTGTGAAATTTCAAAACTAAAATTAAGATTACAATGAAGTTGATTTATATTTGAATACCCATCTTAAATCCTAGAGATTATAATGCTGTGAGCTTTACTTCTTCCATAAAAATGGTTTTGTTCTCACAGCCACTTGTTTGCATGGTACCTTTAGCATTAAGCCGTCAACTCGAACATCAACATGCTCATCAGATTTTGAATTCTCATTCAACTTGTACACAGCCATGAATTGATTAAGACTCTGTTTTAAATCCAGCAGAAATTGATTTAACCATAGAATGCTTCTTTCATCCACAGTAAACTGCAGTGCATTCAGCTGGCTATACAGGTTGGGAGATGGAACTGTGGAGAAAAAATTTTTTTAAATTTTTAATTAAATAGATAACTCTAAATCTTCCCCGAGAACAGAAAAAATACTTTTAATAAGTTTTATTCTTTCTTAAGAAAAAAATTTTGAGATGTTATTTACAAAATTAAAGTGATACATGAGAATGACAGAAAACACATTTAGATAGACAAAAACATTTTTCAATGCTTTACTAACTGGAAAATATATAAATATTTTTATAAATATTTAAAAATATATATATGAATATTTTAAATATATAAATTAATCTAAAACTAACTGCATAAATAGGAAGTACTATTTGGATTTCTTTTCCTAAGATTACATTCACCAAGAAAAAAACTTCTAAAAACGTTACCTTCCTGATGAAATAGCATACCAAAATTGTCACCAATCACATATCTCTACAGGACTTTACTAACTGGATCTTAATCTAAATCCTCTCAAATGAGAGAGCTAAGTCTAATGACTAATTCCTTATGAAAGTGAAATGCCAGGTGGATCCCTGAGAGGAGGGACCATGCACGGTTTTATTCCTCACTTTAACCAAGGCCTAGAATAACACTTGGTGAAAAGTAAAAACTCAAGTATCTCTTGAATAATATGATAAATACACTCTTTTTCATAGTTCTCACAAAATAAATTAATATTTATAATTAGAGAGTACATCATTTCCTGAAATTCACACATATTTCTATCATAAAAGCCATTTAGTTTTCACAGCATCTTGGCGAAGATCTCTTATTTTAAAAATTCAGGCACATTTACTTCTACCAAGGCTAAATATATGCATATCTAGAACTTTTAGACTAAATTAATTTAAGAAAAATCGATCCAAGGTGTGGAATATCAGTAGAGAGATAACACGGTAACAATGTTCTGAATATGGTTTTTTGCTTATATATTCATTTATTCATTCACTTCCTTTTAGCAAAGCATCACTGAATGACAACTACACAATTCTCTGTACTTATATTAAGCACAAAGAATAAAAAAAAAAATAGGGCATGGTCCCTTTCCTTTAAAAGTTCACAGTTAATTACATAAGGCCTATAAAACAACAGAAAAATAAAAATTCAAGTCTATCGGAAACATGCCATTGTGATACGGAGGTGCTTATCTTTGGAATAGAAAGGAAGTGGGGTTCTGGGCAGACTACATCACACTCTGGAAGGGAAGGGAAGAGAGAGAACCTCAATGTACAGATTGAGTAATGATAGTAGCCACAGAGAAGATTAGAGAGCAAATGGTGTCCTACAGCTAGAACACAGAAAGGAAGAACACTGAAAGCAGACCTGGGACTGATAAAGGAACCCGGTATACTAAGCAATAGAAAGATCTAGATGCAGTTTCCAAACCAGGTTCTATTTATGAAATAGATTACAATATAGCTATTAAAAATATTTAAAATGAGCCTGTAGAAACCTCAACTATGCTCATATCGTTAAGGGAAAGGGGCAGGATGCAAATCAAATAGTAAAAGACACGCATACATTCGTAACAGGGCTAACAATACCATAATTATTGCTATGGACTAAATTGTGCCCCCCTCCAGATGAACTGTGTTTTATAGCTAAAATATAAATAGAGCTTTTCTAAAGGGGGAAAAAGTGACCTTGTTCTACAAATAAGCTTTCATTCATTCTTTCATTTAACAAATGGCAACTAAACACAAAAATGAGTTGAATCTCAGGGATAAAATGAATCATAAATATCACATGATTCCTGCCAGCAAGGATGCTACAATCTGGGGAGGGAAAAGGACATATGAACAAACAATAACAATACATAAAATTGTTAAAGTTACGTACTACATGCAAGGATTATAAGAATAAAGAACAATGGAATTTTCTTTTTTCACATTTATAAAACTCAAAAACTCAGCAGGAAAAAACAACTCTTCCCAAATAATGGACAAATAATAACAAAACAGGAAACTGTCTTACTTGGAAAATCCTTTCCATCTGGATAGTAATATTCTGTGAATTCTATATAGACAGCTGACATTTCTTGTGGCAGATACAGAGACTTTTTATTGCAGGAAATCATATTTTTGGGGGAAGAACGACACTGTTCCGCTGTAGAGACCTGAAAAAATAAATTTATTGAAGTCACACTGAATGAGGACTTTCCTAAGAATTTATGCAACTTGGATATCATTTCAAACTCATTTAAAACTAATTCCAATTAATTTGCTAATAGCTCATTTCCAATGTAAACTTTATTATATATTTAACTTCACACTAAATTTGTTTTAAATACCCACCAACTATTCAGAAAACTCTTTAACTTTTGGATCTTTATCAGTTATAAAATTAATATTGCACAACATTCCTTGCAAAGTTAGTATTCTGAGCTTTGAAATAACAGATGGAAAAATAACAATAATGATATTCTTTTTCTTTGAAGTTGTGGATAAATACAAAAAAAAAAAAACACTTTTTTTGAGACAGGATCTGGCTCTCTTGCCTAGCCTGGAATGCAGTGGTGCAATCCATAGCTTTCACTGCACCCTTGAACTCCTGGGTGGAAGAGATTTTCCTGCCTCAGCCTCCTGAGTAGCTGGGACTACAAGCATGCATCACCATGCCAGGCTATTTATTTTTTGTAGAGATGAGGTCTAGCTATGTTGCCCAGGCTGGTCTCAAACTCCTGGCCTCAAGCAATTCTTCCACCTTGGGATCCCAAAGTGCTGGGATTATAGGTATGAGCCACCACACCCAGCCCATGATAATGATATTTTATCAGATAATATAAATAAGTAAATGGTAGTCAAGACAAAGATCCAAGTCCTCAAGACCAGAATGCTTCCCCAGTATACTGATTATAATAATTCTTTACCACAATTTCACTATTATGAAAAATAATACAGCTATATTCAGAGTTTCAGTTTGGGATAATGAAAAAATTCTAGAGATGAATAACGGTATTGGATTCACAACAATGTGAATGTACTTAACACCAATGGATTGTATGTTTAAAAATGATTACGATGGTAAATTCTGTTATATTTTACCCCAATAAAAAATAACTATAAACACTTCTGTCAAAGTATGGTTTCTTAAATTATTTTTCCAAAAAGAGTATTAGCTTTAATTTTCTGATTACATTTTTTCACTCTCCCCTCAAAACCAGCATTGTTTTATAATTACATAAAAAAATGTATATGTAGACATCTCCAAAGTTCTGCCAATGAGGTTTTATAGGTTGTATTCATTTATGTTAAGTTTAGTAGGCCCAGGGATGTATTCTTTTTCCTTCATGCAACATGTATAGTTCTCATATGAAGCAGAATACTTTTTTAACAGTTTATGTTTTCTCCTCTTATATAAATTGCCTAATAAAATCTTTTGATTATTTATACAGTTAGTTCTTTACAGTATCTAATTAGAAAGCCTTTCTCTGCATATGTGGAAACACATTCTTTTCAATTCAAAGTGTCAATTTATTTTCATAAATAACAGCTCATTGCTTTTTCCCTTTAATAGTTAAAAAGGTATTCAAACTGGGAAGAACATACTATTTTATTTTCTTCTAATTACCTGTGTTTATTTTATTTATTTTTGGTGTGTTTGCGTGGGGGTGTTTTTTTACCATATTTGACTTTTAACCACTTGGGATTATAAGTGACTGCCTTTCCTCATTTCCATATGAATTTATTTAAATCTTAAAACTTAAAGTCTGTTTTAAAAAGCGGCAGTATATACAGTCATACACTGCATAACATTTCAGTCAATTACGGACCACTCATAAGCGAACTGTCCCATTAGATTATAACGGAGCTTTTTATATGATAGTTACTGTACTTTTTCTATGTTTAGAAATGTTGAAATATACAAATACTTAAAATTGTGTTATAATTGCTACATTATTGAGCACAGTAACATGCTATACAAATTTGCAGTCTAGAGCAAGAGGCTATACCATATAGCCTAGGAATGCAGTAGGCTATACCATCTAGGTTTGTGTAATACACTCTATGACATTCACACAATGATGAAATAATATACTCATCATTAAGAAACATATGACTATATATAGAATACAGTGAAAGATGTAAATGCACAGTGAGAGAAATCACTGTTAAATCAGCATCTCTCAAAATTGGCACCATTGACATTTTGGTCTCCCTCTGTTGTGGGGAACTGACCAGCACATTGCAGGATGTTTAGCAGAATCACTGGTTTTTATTCACTAGGGTCAGCAGCACACCTCTCCAGTTGTGACAATCAAAACTGTCTGTAGCCATTGCCAAATGTCTCTGAATCAGAGTCAAATAAAAACTTTTGAGATTAAACTAAGTCTCGAAGCCATAGACCAGATGTGGCAAACCTGTGGCCTTAAGGTCACATGTGGCCTTCTAGGTCCTTAACTGCAGCCTTCTGACTGAAACCAAATTTTACAGAACAAATCCTTTTATTTTTATTAATACATTTTGTTCATCTTTTATATTTTTATTTTATTTTTAAAATGAACGTATTTAAAATACCTAAGAGTAAGTTTCAACAAAATAATCCTCCCAGACTGACCAGAACAATTCGAACACTAGTAAACCGTAAGTGCTAAATTGACAGCTGCTATGTTCATGATTTAATTCTAACTTCCCCCGCCTGATTGGTGCCACTGCCGCATGAGGTTGGTTGGCGAGAGTTTATAGGGGTCAAGTATGCCAGTCTGTTATAAGCTTTTGATAACAGTGCACTGCGTTTCTGTTTGAAGTGGAATTTATGAATAGTCGCACAGCTTGACAGGATTTTTTAATTCTGTCTGCTTAACAGCCCATCATGTCAAAGAAAACCAAGAGAACGATGAAGGAAGAAAATAGATTTTTTAATCAGGACTGGGAATTGCAATATTATCTTGTTTTTGCTAAAGATAAGATGATCTGTTTGCTTTGTTATACTGCAATATCAACATTAAAGAAATGCAGTGCTCACCAGCATTATAACACTCATAAAGACCACAAATATTTTAAATTAGAGGGAGAGCATGAAAGGTTGTACTGCAGAAATTAAAAAATGAAAAGCAAACGCAAAGACAATTCTTTCAAGCAGCAATAAGACCCAGAAATAATGCCACTGAAGCAACTTATAAAGTAGCTTACATATTTGGGGAAAAAAGGGAAGCCATTCAGTGATGTAGAAATTGTGAAAGAATGTATTGTCAAAGTTGTAGGATGCTTAGACCCTGATAATGTTTCAAAATACAAACAATTGCCTCTTTCAAGGAGAATAATTATCAGTACCATGAATTAGTCTTCAACTTAACAGAACAACTTCATGCAATACTTCAAAAGGAAAATATATATTATTATTATTCAATTGCTTTGGATGAATCAACTGATACTACTGACTCAGTGCAGATTTTATACTTCCTTGGGTCATAACAGAAGAATTTCCTTTTCTACAAAGAGTTACTCACTTTGGGCCCTCGTGCCAACAGAACATGGGCAATAGATATCTTCGAATTGCAAGATAAATGTTGTGAAGTTGGACTGAATTTGGTAAATTTAGTGAATGTATGTACAGACGGTGCACTTTCCATGACAGGAAAACATGAAGGGTTTATTGTACAGATGAAAAATATTATTAACAGATCCAGATATTCTCATTTCTTTTCATTGCATCTTACATCAGCAAAATCTCTGTGCTAAAGCTACCATTTTAAGTGACACTTTACAACAAGTTATAAGTACTGTTAACTATATTCAGGCAAATGCAACATGGCATCATCAGTTTTGTAACATGCTAAAATTGAATGATGAGGTATGCAGTGTGGATTTGCCATATCATTCTAAAATGTGTTGGTTATCACAGCGACAGGTGTTAGCCAAAATTTTATCTGTGTGAGAGCAGATAGTTAAATTTTATTAAGAACAGAATCAGCAAGGAGAATTATTGAAAGAAGATTTCTATAGGAATACAGCATTTCTGTGTGATATGTCAGATCAAAATGACTTGAATATTTCTTTGCAAGGTAAATCTAAATCTATATATGATAGTATGGCAAAAAATTCAAGCATTTCAAAAAAAGCTATCTTTTTTTAAAACACTTCTTCAAAAGGGAATTTTGGATGAACATTTTCTTCCCCAGTTAGCAAAGGTCATTGGAGAGCAGGATGATATATGTGAATCATCTGAAGAATATGCAGCTGTTATAGAACCTGTTAAATGGAGAATACAGTGAAAGGTTCGCTGACTTTGAGAATCACGACATCACACTCAAAATTAGCATTTCTGCCTCACCTAGTTGATATCACCAAGGTATCTAAAGAACTATCAGTGGAATTGATTGAGTTCTCGGTAGATGACATTTTACAGTCATTGTTTGATGTTAGGAAAGATCCAATTGAAATATGGAAAAATGCAATAGAACACCCACACTTTCAGCAACATGCCTGAAAAATGTTTTCTTGCTTTTCAACCACTTATTGCTGTGAATCTATATTGTCCTACCTAACCTAAGTCAAGACACCCTTAAGGTCACAAATGACTGATACCCATCAAGAGGATGAACTCAAACTGCGGACCTCCATGATGCCACCAAGTATGCAAACTCTTTCCAACAAAAAGCAGACACAACAAAGTCATTAAAAGATGAGTTAACTTTAAAATTAACAAATAGTTTTCAATTTTTGAAATTATTAAGTACATAGTAGTTAGATTTTCACAAAATAATCTACATTTTAAAGTATATCTAATTGAAGTTTCTTGAATGTGGCCTTATTTAATTACAGCTAAACTAATTTCACCTTCCAACATGAAAAGGTTCTCCACCCCTGCTATAGACTTATCAAAATCAATCGGGACAATTTATAAATGACACAGATCTGAAATCCTTATTTTTTAAAAAACAGGTCATATATTCTATTGTTGTTCTCAAGAATCAATATCAGACGATGTTAAATAATTACTGGCTGAATAAGATTATTAGTATAAATGGGACAGAGTCCTTAGGCATAAAATTATGTTCACAGTATAGCCCAAACTTGGTAGTCCAGAAAAGCAAAAAAGGCACTTTAGTTTGTGTTGTAAGGAATTTGGCCCCTCTCTGTCCCTGCTCTTGGGAAGTAACCACGAATTGGAATTTCTTATTCTTGGTGGGCCCCTGGGACCATAACTAATAGTTTATGCTAAAAAGGTGACTCAGGGTGGGGCTGGCCACATGTGGTAGTCTTAGCTGTGTTTTGGCAGTGGTGTCTTTGGCTTATCTGGTATCCATTCATTCAGAAACTGAGTTCAACCACATGGGAAATACTTCGGGCATACTGTTACAGATCTATGCGTGATGTTACACATCCTTGGGAGGCTAACCAGTCCTGAGGGAAAGTTATACACCTGGAACCCTTCCAGACTCTGCCTATGCATTTCTTTCTATTGCTGGTTTTAATTTGTTTTCTTTCCCTATAACAAATATAATAGATTTCTGTGAGTGTTGTGAGTCTTTCCAGTGGTTATTGAACATGAGGGTAGTTGTAGGAAACCCCTGAACTTGCAGTTGGTGTCAGAAGTCTTAGGCAGACTTAGCAGTCTGAAGGACTGTGCCTTTAATTTCACAGATCGCCCATTTCTGGGTAACATATAAACAAAAATAAATAAACTGATAATTTCTATACCATCTAATTAGGCCATTTCATAAAAGTGGTCAACAATTTTTAAATAAAATGGCATTAGTTATTAGAGTTGCTTATATGAGATACTAAAAGTGTTCAATTTAAAAAATAACACATACCTGGTATATATTGAAATCTGCAAGTCTAACCACAAGAGAACTAGACATGAGCTTAGCCTTTGATTGTTGAGATAACACTGAAGGTGTTCTGGTTGTCCCTTTCGGAGTGGACTCCTGCTCTGCAGTAAACAAAAACTTCTTTCAATTTATTGTAAAATTATTTTTAACACTAAAACAGCTACTAGAAATAGTTATGAACACTAATTTCTCAAAGAAGATAATATTTGTGAGATACTTCATAAAGTGATATAGGATGTAAGTTACTGTGACTATCATTCTTCTTTAAAAAGGAATCATACTCATACCACATTTAAGTCACTCTCCGGCAAAAACTTTTGGCTGGAATTCTTGTTAAAAATGAAAGATCTACATAGAAGTAGAGAGTAGAATAGTGGCTACCAGAGACAGGGAAGAGGGGGCTAGGGGGATAGCCAAAGGTTGATGAATGGATACAAAGTACAGCTGGATAGGAGGAATAAGTTCGGGTATTCTATAGCACTATGTACGATGACTATAATGGACAATAATTTGTTGTATATTTCCAAATAGCTAGAAGATTAGATTTTGAATGTTCCCAACACAAAGAAATGATAAATGTTTGAGGTGATGATATGCTAATTATCCTAATTTGATTGTTATAAATTGTATACATATAAAAATATCACACTGTAACTCTTAAATATGCAGTTATGTCAATTAAAAATAATAATAAAAGGAAAAAATAAAAGATCTACTGGCCATGTAAGAGTCTGAAAAATTCTACCTGGGTATTACTATTACTGGTTATATTAATTTTAAAAGTTCTTTGGTTCATTAACCTATGTTGGCCTGAATGAAGGGTGCAGGAGTTTTAAACTTTAATTAAAAATAACATTTACAGAAAATATTATGATCACACGTACAAATAGGCATGCATGCGCGCGCGCGCACACACACACACACACACACACACACTTAATATTAGGGAATGTCATAATGTTGTCATAGGTAAAATACCTGTTTGTGTGTGCTGGGGAGAGGCATGCGTTGGGGATTTAGGAGGTGAACCTACATTATGATCCTTCACAGCTTGTTTAAGCATTTCAACGTTGCACTCAAATTCATGCAACAACTCGTTGGCCCATCCATTTTTCGTTTTCGTTGCATCACTAAAATACATCCAATGATTACAACTATCTCCTGTGAAATGAATAACAGGTATTTCACTGAAAAATGCACAATTTTCATTTATTCTACTACAACAATTCTTCCAATGAGATTTAGTCGTTTTCTCCAGGGAGTCTTTAATGTCTGAAAAATTTACAACCTTCACCTACTACTTGCTGCTTTGAAATATGAGTAAAACATTTAGAATAGAGAGAAACAGTGTCAAAAGTAAATGATCTAGAAGTGTTTCCACCTAGAAACCATTTTTTGGGGAAAATCACTCAGTTTCACTTCAAAGTCTCATGACTGGTCACACTTCACTGGATGCCCAATTACTTGGAAAACCTCCACTGGACAGAATCCCAGAAAATATCATCAAAAAAATCCTTGCATCAAAGATTTTTTGTAAAGTGACTGACAAAAACCTGATCCAAAAAAAGATAAGACGACAATTATTAAAACATTTAAGAAACCAATAAAACTTCTTAAGATGGAAATCAGTCATAAAATAAGTTCTGGGGAAAAAATAAAAAATCAAAAGTATTAGGATTTCTCTGTAAAAACTTAAAAAAAAAATACGTATATAAAAAGGTTAGGGGCCGGACGCGGTGGCTCACGCCTGTATCCTAGCACTCTGGGAGGCCGAGGTGGGCGGATCGTTTGAGCTCAGGAGTTAGAGACCAACCTGAGCTAGAGTGAGACCCTGTCTCTACTAAAAAAATAGAAAGAAATTAGCTGGACAACTAAAAACATATAGAAAAATTAGTCGGGCATAGTGGCACATGCCTGTAGTCCCAGCTACTCGGGAGGCTGAGGCAGTAGGCTCGCTTGAGCCCAGGAGTTTGAGGTTGCTGTGAGCTGATGCCATGGCAGTCTAGCCAGGGTAACAGAGTGACACTCTATCTCAAAAAAAAAAAAAAAGGGTGGGGGGCAAGGGAAACACACGTCACCTAAACATCTGTCCCCCCATATTATGCTGGGAAAAAAAAAAAAAAAACCTATGAAGCAAAAAAAAAAAAAAAAGGGTTAGGAAAATAAAATGTACTTTATGAACAAAAGTTTTATTTCCCAAAATATGAACAGTTTCTATAATTAAAAAAATTTAAGTATATGTAAGAAGCTTATAAGTCAGGAAGATAGTATACAACAAAGACCTTCAAAAAAAAATCAAAGCAAATTGCGCAGCCTTTAAATTCTTCACTTGTTAACACAGAAATGACAAACATTAGCAGATATAAATGTACAAACAGAAAAACTTCACCAGTGTTTAAAAGTCCTCAAAAACTCATTATAGTTTTTCGTTTGATTTTTCTTATTTGTATGAAATATAAAAACAAAAAAGCCACATACCACCCAAAAGGAAAAATGGCTATAAGGTAAGATTACTAAATTTGGTCATAAGTAATCATATGTATTTTTATCTTTTTATGATGTGGGAGAAAAGAACCTACCAATAGTTGACTATTAAAAACCAATGAAATCTGGAGTCCTACAACTCACTTAACCTCACTGTTATCCTTTGCTTTATACTCTTTTTGATTTTTATATATGTGAGTCTACCATTTAAAAATTCAAAAAAATTAGGTAATACCTTGTTTTTGTCGCAACTAATAGCACAAATATATGTCCTCTGTATACTGATTCAAGTTTTAAATTGATTATTTAGAAAACTGTTCATTTCTAACAATCATAGTTTCTAATAATCTACAAAAACCTCAACAAAATATATGAATATATTCTATGGCAATACTGCCACAAGAAAAATGATAAAGATCTCTTTTCTCTTCAACAAATTAAAGCAAAATAGGCAAAATAAATTGGTTATATAATTTTAAAGCAAGATTTCTATCTTTTAAAGAAATTGTTAGACATACCTGCTTTATGATAGGGATAATAATCTATAGTTAGCTGTGTAAAAGAGAGCTGCATAGCCCCTCCAGTAATACGTCTGTTTGACTCTGGGAAAAGAACAACAGAATTAAGAAAAAGAAATATTAAGCAAATCATCAGAAATATTACATTTACCATGAATAATTTTTACCATACTTGGAGTCCAAGTAGTGATAATTGCCTCTCTTTTATCACAGAAAATAAAGATTTTAGGAAATGAAATTCAATCCAGTAAGTCTTTACTGAGCCCCTATCATTTGCAAGGTACTAGGAGAAAAAATTAGGATACAAGAATAGCAGAATCCCTGCCCTTTTATTGCTTACAGATGATAACAGCAGACTTTTTATATTTACAATCCCTAACCACACATCAGGCATTGTTTTCAATACTTTAGGGATACTTATTTATTTGATTATCATAGCAACCCATGAGATAGGAATTATTATTGTTTTCCCCATTTTCTAGATAATGAAATGAGGCACAAAGAGGTTAAGTAAATAGGCCAAGGTCATATAGCTAGTCAAGTGCAAAGCTCAAGTTTGAACCAAGGAAATGTTAACCACTACACTGCATCCTGCCTCTTCTTGAAGAGGAAATTAAAAGTCTGTTTGGTTAGCTAAGTTGCCCAAAGTTACACAGCTATAGATTGATCAAAAGTAGATCACAAGTTGATGTAACTCCAACATAAAAGTCAAATCTTAAAATAGCATGGGCAAATCAATTAGAATTATGAAAATACAAACTAAAATATAGCTATGGATACACTCTCTATATTATTTTGTTAAGTCCAATTTATCTCAATTATTAATAGAATTTCTAGTACAGATCCACAATCCCTTATGCAAAACATCTGAAGTCAATGTTTCAGAATTCAGAATTTTTCAGATTTTTATGAAAACAATATGGTACACACAGGGCATATCATGCAATACTTCCAGCAGGTCCTTAAGGCAACACTAAGTAATAAAAAAATAGTAATTCTACAGCAAAACTTCATACTAAGTGGATACAATAAAGATTAAAATATGTGTTGGTTCGAGTTGGGTTTTGCCACCAAGTGAGTTTGAAATAACATTTCAGAGCCTTTTGGATTTCAAAATAGCAGAGGATTGATTACAGACCTATACTATGATGGAGATATTTTGGTGTAAGGATTTTCCCCCTTAAATTCATTCAGCTTAATCTATGAGGGAATAGTGAGGAATATGAGCGCTTAGAAAATATTTTCTCCATTCTCATGTTTATTATTTAACACATTGACTGCCACAATTGAAAAAAAATTTTTTCCCCTGGGACCACGGTGTTTTGTTACAAAAATAGAATAAAAATTTTGAAAACAAAATGATCCTTTCTAATTTAATGAAAAATTTATTTTTTATCACTTTCTGTGTATGAGTTATATGCAAGTAAATTGTCAATATTAATTGTAACAATAAAGAAGCTTAACGGTAAGATTTTCATGAACCAACTGCAAGGTTTTGCACAGGGAGCCACTCATCATGTAGCCCGGCAGCATGAGTTGCCTGAGCACCATGCCGCTCCCAAGATAGAGACGTGTGAGTTACATATGCTTCGCAGGGCCCCGGGCTCCAAACTAGTGTGAGTTAAAATACAACTCACGTGGCAGTTAATGTATTCATCCTGGCTACCTCATTTTGTTATTTTAGTTTGTTATAACTTTTTTTGGATTTTTCTTTCAAATCACTAAAGTATAAGATGCCAACTTTAAGCCAAATGATACAAAGGTGGTCAAAGGAAGGGACAACAAATCCCTTTGCCAACCCCAAATCTTCGTCACCTTTGTCCCTCTACTCTTTTAGGCAGCTACCTCATCTAATAAAGATAGGGTAACTTCTACTACTAAGTATCCAGCGTCTCAGTATTTGCTTTCTCACCTTTAAAAATTGAAAGCAACAATTTTCACAGATACAGATTCTGACTCAGGTGAGAGGTGCACAGGTCAGATAACTCTATTTTTGAAAGATCTTCAGCTTGATTCTAATGCTCAAAGTTTGAGAACCATTGTCCTTGGGATAGCCTACCTGTTAAACCACCCCCACTCTATATTTGTGGGCCCGAGATACTCCTCCAGCAGAGAAAAAGAAATGTCCAGCAGCTAGATTTTCAAAGTGACCAAGAGTAGCTTGCTGCTTACCCTGCTATGTTTACTAAATAAGGGAAAAAAAGAAAACAAAAGCTTAAAGAAAAGAAAAAATTCCTATCTAAAATTTAGCTTCCCAATCAAATTTTGGGAGGAGGTGAGAGGGACACACAAAATATGTTAAACAGCCACACAGTTGCATTTACACACACAATCCATAAATTAGAGGCATATACGAATAAAGGTATAAACTACAGTGCTGAAAACACATGTGGCAAATAATTATGAATGAGGTATGGACTATAATTTATGGGCAATTTCAAAATTATGAAAAATTTAATTTAAAGGGAAGTCTAATATTTCATCATCCTCCAAGAAAAGTGTTATCTATTCACTCTTTGATTTTTTTGAAAACTAATTTTATGCTAGCATTGATGGCTAACAATTAATTCAGCTTAGTACTAACTGCTAAAGCCAAACAAAATTTCATGTCAATATATAATGCTTCAAATTATTCCTTTCATCTACATATCCATGAATAAAATTATGACTAATTATCTTATAGTACGTACTACATAACAGAGATAATAAAAAACCCAGTTTTATAGTTAATTCTAGAAAAACCAAAATAGTTCGAAATAAGCAAATTTTATTACCTTTTTCTTTAGCATGAATGTCATCACATATGTGTAGATCTAGATGAGAAATCACTAAATGATGGGAAGTTTCTTTAACATCAAAGTCATTGAATAGTTTCACAATTGCATCATTTAGGTCAGGAGCATTTGAAGTCTGTGGTGTCTTCACTTGCTGGGTAGATGGGACTACTGTAGAGCTCTAAAAGATTCAAAACTGCCTTATCATTGAGAAATCAAATATCTGAAATTCACACAAGAAAGTCTAAATATCTGCAGCAAGAAAATATTTTCAGTACTTTCTTATTTTTCAGTAGGAAAATATTTTCAGAAATAATAAGCACAATACATTTTCTTTTTCAATAACTCAGTTCCCCTAAAATATTTTCTGAATTCTACAAGAACTAAAATTTAAAAACTGGAGAATTATACACGATTTGACTATGAACCCAATGTCTCTGTAAATATCTGAATAGTTATTTTGACATATTTATAGCACTTGTTTTAGAAAATATGATTGTTAAAGGCAGCTTATTTGAATATTAATAGTTCTACATATTAAAAAGATAACAAATATGAGCCCTGTATATATGTTATATATCCTGCAGTAGTGGATCACTTCTTTGTAGAAGCCCTTGTGATATGATTTAGTACTCTAAGTGCTCTGGTTAATGCACTAAGAAAGGTGGTGTCTCCTTAGAAGTTGACTATCTAAAGAGGTATTGTAGCATCAAATACTTTTATGTCATCATTAATTCTAGTGCCTACTACAGAGCTCTAAACAAAACAAGTATTATACAGATACTAACACATTTAATATGTTTTCATCTAGATAACCATTTATATAAAATTATATAGAACATATCTAGATAAAGAAGATTCTTGGAATAAATGCCTCACAATCTATTTCATTTAAAGGAAACACCAACTGAATCATTCCTATTTTTAGACTATTTACTTGTAATGTAAATCTTTTTCCTGTAAACTTTATAGCATACCTGTGTGGGTTCAGGAGCCATACTCTTCCTTTGTTCTGTTGATTTTTCTATAGCTTCACTAAGAGATTTTGCATATTGTACCATAGCCTTTAACTGGGAATCCGTTAAAACCCATAATAAGTCATCCAATGTTAGAACTAACTTTGTTGCTATGACGTTGCAGTCCTTTAACTGTTGGAAAAAATGATTTATAAAATTAAACCAAGAAATAAAACTTATAATACATTTGTTTTTAAAAAAAAGCTTGAAGTGTTTGAATGGAATTAAATATGTATTCTTCCTTCATTCAAAAAATATTTATTGAATTCCTATAAAAGGAATATGTCCTAGTGCTAGATACAGTGGTAACAAAAGACTGACAAATCCCTGTACCTTAAGAAGTTATTATATATAGCACTTATATAACTTAATTTTGCATTGATAGTTGATAATTCATATAATTACTGATATTAATTCAACTAATTCTAATAAAGGGCCATTAACATTAAAAATTAAAATACTATTTTATTCACATTTCATATTTCAGAATATCTGTTAAGCACTATACTCTGAAAAAACACATTTTCAATTTTACTTAGTATAGTTATTTATGCCTAGTGATAAAGAACATTGTTGAGGCTGGGTGTGGTGGCTCACACCCATAATCCTAGAATTCTGGGAGGCCAAAGCAGGAGGATTGCTTGAAGTCAGGAGTTCTAGACCAGCCTAAGCAAGTGCAAGACCCCATTTCTAACAAAAACAGAAAAATTAGTCAGGCGTGGTGGCATGTGCCTGTAGTCCCAGCTACTTGGGAGCCTGAGGCAGGAGGATCGCTTGAGCCCAGGAGTTTGAGGTTGCAGTGAGCTATCATGACACCGCTGCACTCTACCCAGGGCAACAAAGTGAGACTCTGTCCCAAAAACAAAAAAAAAATATTGTTGAAACTAATTGAGCCATGGTTTAAAAAAAAGTGAGCATTTCAGGAACCATAGTGGACTCTCAACTTTTGGTATCCTAAGTGACTACCTTTTCTTATGTATCTAAGTTACTTTTCATATCTTATAATTTACTAAAGCTAATAATTTTGCTACTGATAAATGAAAGCTTGGTTCCCTACTCCTGAGCAATATTCCATGGAAGAAATGAAATTATAAAACAGCAAATATTCAAAAATTGGCAATTGAGAGAGAAATCTATTCAATTTGTCAAAAATAAAAATCTGTGAAAACCTAGATATTAAATCTAAAAGCCTGAGGAATGTTATGATTACAATAGATTTCTACAAATATCGTTTGAGGAACTTTATCTCCCTTCATTTTGCATTACTTTAAATATGCTCTTGATAGTATGTGAACATTTTACCTAAAAAATTATTTTAAATTTCCTATAGTTAATTCCAATAATTAACATGTGAATCAAAAAAGTGATCCTGTTGACTTACTCTTCTTTTAAGTGTGACTCTGATTTTGGATTGGTTGGTTATTAATCGAACAGGAGCACACATAAATTCAAGATGTGAACTTTGGGTAGCATCTGCCTCTATTCGTATCATCTGCCAATTTATTTCCTTAAATGTCAAAACCTAAGGAGAACACAGAGATTAGCTTCTCTTACTCATGCAAAATAGGATAAGAAATATGTAGATCTATAAAAACAAACCAAATATATCTTCTCAATTAATTTTCATATGACATTTGAGATATATTCATCATGCTTTTATTTTTTTAAATTGTATACTTCCATCAAATAAAACATCTTTATAATTATATTCATCATTTGTAGAGCATTAATATTTAATTCTAAACAATTTAACTAATATAAAGTACAAAAAACATTTAAACCATGTGACTGGGAAGCATTTAAATATCACAGTTTTGTAAATTTAAAAATTCAATCCTGTGTGGCTGGGAAGTTAAATGATTAAGAGTAATAAAGAGAAAAGAATAGTTAAAAGGCAAGAAAGTAAATCTAGCAGTAAGTGAATCTGGGTAACACTAAGAAATGATTGCTGCAAGTGTCCTCTTTTATTTATCATGGAATAAAACAATTTTTTAAAAAAGAAAAAAAAAGTATTTACCTCTCCTCTCTGTGGATCTTGAATACGAGTAAATCTTAAATCTCCATGTTCCCAGTTTGCATTTACACTATAGATCCGTAGCTGAGAAAGTTCAAATGATGCATTGAAGGCTTTTGCTCCAATTCTGATGACAATGGAATTTACAGAAACAGTAATTCCCTCAACTACTTTTTCAGCAAAGCCATATTCACTGAAAAAACAAAATAAAATAAACTATAATGCACTAAACCAAAAAAAAAAAATCATTTAACAGAATTTATCTGGTGATATTCTCACACAAGTATAAACAACCATAATATTATGTTATTCGTTTTTGTTAAAAAAAGATAAATTTTTTTGTTAAAACAATAATCTAGTCAAGTTAGACATAAGTTATAAAAAATGCCCTTCTCAAAACGTAGAATAGTTTATAAAATTGGAAGTTACGCTCTACTTTATGAAAATCAGTATCTATAGCTGTTTACTCTCAAAAAGCATTAGTCCAGATAATTGACATCTATAAGGTAAATAAGAGAGCTAAATTCTTAAAACAAACAAGGTTATGGAGTTTAACGGGAATATAACCTCATAATTTAGGAATAAAGTCAGAAAAAATTCACACTCTCTAATTCAATTTAACATATGTTTAGTGATCTACTACCATGTGAATGATGCTGGGACATAGAACTAAAATTTAGTTGTAGCATCACAATATAACATGAGTCAGTCCATAACTAAGTGCTTTAAAAAAGGAAACAACAGTATACCTGGTGAAGGAATAGATTGCTTATAACTAGGGAAAAATAAATCTAGGAAACATGAATGAAAAAAGCATGTACGAAAACACAAAGAGGTAGGAAATGAGAGGTCACATTTTGAGAATGACAGGTAGTACAGTATAACTACAATACAGAATTATCAATATGTTTTGGCAGAAGGGGTGTTGAAAGTTTGTCCAACTGACAGATTATATCAATTACCATCAATACGCTCGTTACACCTAAATTTATGTCTCTATCCAGATCTTTTTACTGGAACTTCAGATTGTCACATGCAAACGTTCACCAGATATCTCCACCTGGCTGCCTCTCACCCATGTCAACCTTGTGGAAGATCAGTTGGTTGTAGGTATGCAGCTTTTTATTTCTGGCCTCTCTGTTCCATTGGTCTATATGTCTATTTTTATATCAGTACCATGCTGTTTTGGTTATTATATCCTTGTAATATAATTTTAAGTCAGATACCTCCAGATTTGTTTGTTTTGCTTAAGATTGCTTTGGCTATTCAGGCTCTCTTTTTGGTTCCAAATGAAACTTATGATTATTTTTTCTAGATCTGTGAAATATGACATTGGTATTTTGATGGGAATTGCATTGAATCTGTAAATCACTTTGGGCGGTATGGACATTTTAACAATGTTGACTCTTCCAATCCATGAGTATGGGATATTTTCCCATTTGTTTGTATCATCTACAATTTCCTTCATCAGTGTTTTATAGTTCTTGTAGAGATTTTACCTCCTTGTTTAAATGTATTTCTAGGTATATAAATTTTTTTGTAGCTCTTGTAAATGGTATTGAGTTCTTGATTGGGTTCCTGGCTTGGCTGTTATTAATGTATAGAAATGCTACTGATTTTTGCATGTTGATTTTGTATACTGAAACTTTATTAAGTCATTCATCAAATCTAGGAGTCTTTAGGAGGAGACTGCAGAGTTCTCTAGGTATAAGATCATATCATCAGCAAACAATTTGCACTCTTCTTTTCCAATTTGGATGCCTTTCTCTTATCTGATTGCTATTGCTGGGAAAAGCACACTCTGTTCAGTAAATGGTGCTGAGAAAATTAGACAGCCATATGCAGAAGAATGAAACTGAAATGAAATTTCTCACCATATGCAAAAATTAAATCAATAGATTAAAGACTTAAATGTAAGACCTGAAAACATAAAAATCCTAGAAGAAAACCTAGGGAAAAAACTCTTCTGGACGTTGGTCTAGGCAAATAAGACCTCAAAGCCAATGCAACAAGACCAAAAACAAATAGAACTCAAATAAACCAAAAAAGCATCTGCACAGCAAAAGAAATAATCAACAGAGTAAACGGACAACCTACAGAGTGGGAAAAAATATTTATAAACCATGCATCGACAAAGGACTAATACCCAGAATCTATTATACAAAGAATTCAGACAACAGGAAAAAAATATATATAATCCCATCAAAAAAAGGGTAAAGGACATGAACAGACATTTTTCAAACTAAGATATAAAAGTGGCTAACAAACACATGAAAAAATGCTCACTAATCATCAGATAAATGCCAATTAAAACCATGAGATGTCATTTTATACCAGTCAGACTTAATTATTATTAAAAAGTCAAAAAAAACCCAAAAAACAGATGTTGGCGAGGATGCAGAGAAAGAGAATGCTTATACACTGTTGGTGGGAAGGTAAATTAGCACAACCTCTAGGGAAAACAGAATGGAGATTTCTCAATGAACTAAAAGTAGATCTAACATTCATTCCTGCAATCCCACTACTGAGTATCTACCCAAAGGAAAACAAATCATTATATAAAAATGACACCTGCACTAGTATGTTTATTGCAGCAGCATTCACAATAGCAAAGTCATGGAATCAAACTATGTGTGTCCATCAATGGATGACTGGATTGGATAAAGAAAAATGGGGTACATATACACTACTGAGCTATGAAAAAGAATGAAATAATGTGTTTTGTAGCAACTTTGATGGAACTGGAGGCCATTATCCTAAGAGAAGTAACTCAGAAAGTCAAATAAATCCTGCATGTTCTCACATATAAGTGGGAACTCAGGTATGGGTACACAAGGAAATAGAGTGGAATAACTTTCTAAGCCTGAGCTGAATCAGCTTTTACATGAGGTAATACTTTGTGGGTTATATGTGGATTACATGAAATAATATATATGAACAAATAGAACATCTCTTAACTCATGACACTTTATAAAATATAACTATCTATCTATCTACATATATATATATATATATATATACACACACACACATACACATATTTTATTCATTTATTTATTTTGAGACAGGGTCTCGCTTTGTTGCCCAAGCTAGAGTACAGTGGTATGATCATAGCTTACTGCAATCCCAAACTCCTGGCTCAAGCAATCCTCCTGCTTCAGTCTGAGACTGCAGGTGTGCAGCACTGCACTTGGCTAATTTTTTTATTTTTTGTAGAAACAGTAACTCACTATTGCTCAGGCTGCTCTTGAACTCCTGGTCTCAAGCAATCCTCCTGCGTCGGCCTCCCAAAGTGCTGGGATTATAGGAGTAAGTCACTGTGCTGGCCCTATATACATATTATTATCAACAGTAGTACAGTCATGCATTGTTTACCTATGGAGATATGTTCTGAAAATGTGTCATTAGGTGATTTTGTCATTGTGGGAATATCATAGAGTGTACTTACATAAACCTAGATGGGATAACCTACTACACACCTACACTATATGGTATAACCTCTTGCTCTTAGGCTACAAACCTATACAGCATGTTACCATATTGAACACTGTAGACCACTGTAACACAATGTTAAGTGTGTATCTATACATATCTAAATATAGAAAAAATAAAATAAAAATGGTATTATAAACTTATTGGACCACTATCATATGTGCATTCCATCATTCACTGAAGCATTGCTATACAGTGCCTGACTGTATATTATTATTAATAAACTCCTGAAAGTCTGTGAGCCTCAGTTTCCTCATTTGTAAAATGTAAATAATACCTGCCTCAAAAGGCTGTTGTGCTCCTTATGTGAAATGGTGTATATGTAATAATTTACATACTCCTTGGCTTCCCTGAGGTAATTTTGTTATAAAACAAAATGGTCAACTACTCTGAGTTTAGAAAATTGAGAACTAAAGATCAAGAACTTATCAGCATCTTAGAGAGGAGCTGCTTTGATCCTATAGATAAATACTGGTCACTCAGGATAGAAATATTCCTGGAATAATTGCGTGGGAATACCCTTTGGAATATCCAATTCCATCTCTAATTCTATATAAACTAAAAAATGTTACAATCCATATTCAAGGATCTACCTCCTGAAGGGTGAAGGCAGAATCAATGAACAAAGTCTACATTTTTTAGATTATGTTGTCCATTATATACTAGAAAGGTGAAATTCCCATTTACAAATATCATTGGCCTTCTGTATCTATGGGTTCTGCATCAATGATTTAATTAAACTCTGACTGAAAATATTCAGGGAGGGGAAAACTCACAAAGTTTCAAAAAGCAAAACTTGACTTTGCTGTGTCTCAAGTGCTGCGTTGAATCATGGGAATGAAGTGATGCGTAGGCTTTGCATTCGGTATTATAAGTAATATAGAGCTGATTTAAAGTATATGAGAGGGTGTGCATAGGTTATATGCAAACACTACATCATTTTATTAAAAGGACTTGAGCTTCCATGAATTTTGGTATCCATGGGGGGTTCTGGAAACCAACCCTCCACACATACCAAGGGGCGACTGTCTCTTCTGAGTTTGACTAATCTTCACATAGATGTTTCTCCTCCATGTGAAGTGAAAAAATCAAATTTCTGAACTTACAACGTTTAACAGACCATTAATCTGTAGGAGCATTTTCAGCCGACAGGACCTGCACAGAGGGAAGCACCAGTCTGTTCATTGCTAATTTCTTGATTTTAATCTTAGCTAGAAACAAAATCAAATAGATCAGTGCTTCTCTAAGATGCATGACTACAACAATTTGTTAAAATGCACATTCATATTCTTTATACCTATTCAGCACCTACTGAATTACAATTTTAAGAAAAGGAGCTTAAAAGACTTTGTAGATTTAAGACGCACCATAAATGATTAAGTCCGGAAAATGCTGTAATAGAATAATCATGCTGTCATATGTCAAAATATTAATATAAGATTATCGTGATTACAAAACCAAAATTATAAAGCTTATTGATACTATAAAAACAAGGATAAGGAAGAACAATTACACTAAGAACACATGGACAAAAATGGCTTATTTCAATTCTTTCCAATGCTAGGCAATCTAATGACTAACTACTCTATCAGACCTGAAAACATAACTTTAAAATCTCAAGTTGCTGAATGATGAATAAATTACAAAGAAGTTAATATAAAAGCTCTTTCTCCAGTCACCAGTATCTGTAGTCTAAATGTAAACCATATGTCTTAGGATTTGAGTATGCATGGAATAAAAAAAAAAAAGAAAGAAAAAATAAACTGTACATCCAATAAACTTGACCATCAAACAACTCTCAGCAGTGGAATGGATCACCATGAGATCGCCATGTGTAAACTACTGATCAGAGTGTAGGTACTCTTATAGAATGCACTCACATATAGGTGGATCTAGATGTGCAGGGCTGCCATGTGACACGTGAGGGGGCACTAATTACATTAAAAACTATGTGAATGTTTTATGTGAATCCAAAAATAATGCAGAGATTCTGGCTTAGGGAAATGAAGTATATAGTACAAGATCCAAACTTACTGAATGCAAAAATAAGTAGGCAATTTTTAGCAAAAATATTTTAGAGAAGTATTCTAACTTTTGAAAAAGGCTTTATGAAATGGTCTCAATGCTTCTACTTTATTAGCATTTGATTTTTATCTATCAAAATACAACCTGTGGAAAGTACATTTTATATTTCATGACTTTTAAGAGTAACCCAAAAGGTCTCTAATTTATTAAGGCATCAACTTAACTCTTAAGGAGTCAAAATTCCCATTGATACAGAAAAAATGATATGCAGACAAACTATTCAGAGACTCGCAGACTATCTAATTTAGAGAATGCCTAAATTCTTCTGCTTCCATTTTCAGCTGCTGCTCTGCCCGTGGTTTATCATTACTATTTATTGCAAGGATACCAAGGTGAATATACAAGCTAAAAGTCATATATATCTGCTATTTTTGCAATATATATAATGAAAACTATAAAATGTTTGATGGGAGAGGGGACTGAAATAGAAGCTGTTAAGGGATTTTATTTTCTTTATATCTCATTACTACAGATAACAGAGTTGATTATACAAAAGAACCCCCACTGAAGTCATACAAATTAATGGAAATAGCTCACCTTTGTCCTGAAGCAGTTGCAATAGGTGATGGGCCATTAGGGGCTCGTGGTTCTTCACATGTACTCATTTCCATTATTACTTTATCTAGGGACTAATAAAAATGTTAAAAATGCAAACAATTAGGTATTATATTTTATGTATATTTTACATAATACTATTTTCTCTTTCATTTCTTTAGGAGCAAACAGCAAGTGAGAAGAGTTAAGTGTCATTCTAAACATCTAAAAAGACAAATGCTAAAAAAGAAAATAAAGCACTCATTTATTATTTGGTGGGAAAGCTGTGCCTATTACAGCAGTATGGGCATAAAACATTAAGAAGTAGCTGTTAACTGCTGAGATCAGCAGATTTTATGGAAATGCAATCTCTAATCCCAGACGTACTAAATTATTATTTGATAAGTAAGACTATATATTAGTAAACAGGCTTGAACCACCCTTAAAATTTTTTTTTTCATAGTCTCACTCTGTCACCCTGGATAGAGTGCACTGGTGTCATCACAGCTCACAACAACCTCAAACTCCTGGGCTTAAGGGATCCTTCTGCCTCAGTCTCCCAAGAATCTGGGAGTACAGGCATGCGCCACTACTCTCAGCTAATCACCCTTAAAAATCTTATCCCCATCTAAGATCTGAGACATAAGACATAAAACTACAGAAAATAAGAAATAAGCAGGAGATGTGAAAAAATAAACACTCCCATAATGGAAAAAGTTCTTTCTTAGGATAATACTTTTTTCCTTGAAGAAAGATCTACTGTCCTTCGCAGTCATCACTAACATAACTCCAGTCATTATTTCCTATTTTATATACAGCATTTATTATCTGAAACTACTTCATTTGTTCACTTGTTCATTGTTAGTCTCCTCTATTAAAAGATAAGTTCTCTACATCTGTACCCCCATATTATGCTGAAATAAAAAAAAATTTACAATGAAAAAAAAAAGATAAGTTCTCTCAGGGCACAGGGCAGGACTCAATAAATGTTTATGGAGTGAATCAATAAATGACCAAGTGATCGATTTTCTTCAACTTTCCTTAAAATGCAAATTATATTAAAGAACACATTACTTAATTTACTAGATCAGTAAAAACAGAAATTCACAAAAGTCAGGATCAAATGTTATTAAAAAAAGAATTCCATAGTATGTCAATAAAGAGTTAAATGATGTAATAAAATACTAACTTACACATAACATTCTAGATCTGAAAAATTTTAAAGATCCTATTTTGATGTTTAAATTTCTCATTTAACAGCTGAGAAAACTAAGTTCCATCGAAAGCTAATTAGTGAAAACCCCAAGAAATTATGTTTCCATGAAACAAAAGATTAATATTAACATAGTAGATAGATAATGTGAATATATTAATATGTTTACTTCTAAGGTGGTTTCAAAACTCACCAAACAGATAGGATGCGTTTTCAGTTTTGTCCATGGGATCTACAAATAAAAAAATCACTTTGAAATGAATCATTTAAAAAAAAAGGCAATATCAACACAGTTGCTCTCTTAATACAGTGACAGACATATCAAATTACATCCAATGACTTTTTTCTTTTTTTTTTTCCGAAACAGAGTCTCACTCTGTTGCCAGGGCTAGAGTGCTGTGGCATCAGCCTAGCTCACAGCAACCTCAAACTCCTGGGTTCAAGTAATGCTCCTGCCTCAGCCTCCCGAGTAGCTGGGACTACAGGCATGCGCCACCATGCTCGGCTAATTTTTTCTGTATTTTTAGTTGTCCAGCTAATTTCTTTCTATTTTTAGTAGAGATGGGGACTCGCTCTTGCTCAGGCTAGTCTCGAACTCCTGAGCTCAAACGATCATGATCCACCCACCTGGCCTCCCAGAGTGCTAGGATTACAGGCATGAGCCACTACGCCGGGCCAATGACTTTTTTCTTAAATTGCAAAATAATAACCTGAGCAACTCATTTATACTTTTGAAATCAGATATAACTATTTTATATCAGCAAATATTACTAGCTGTATTTTCTTAGTCATCTTCTTAAATGGGAACTTCCAAGTTCTTTGAAGTTTCTTTTTTCCCAGTCCTTAAAACACATTTTCATTTCATAAATTAAACTAAGAGTTGCCAGCAAAGCATAATCAGTATCCTGTTCATTTAACAATCTGTGTTTAATCCTAGAATTCTTCCCAATTGTTTTATAAATATGCAAGATAAAATACAAAAGTGAAAGCATTACTATAAAATGTAGGCAATATCAAATAAATAATGTTCAACTATATTCTGCTCTAAAAATATCAAATCTTGTAAATATTTGGCTTTATGAAGGACAGAACAAAAATTTAAGGTGATGATTAAAGGACACAGGAACCTTTTCCATAATCTTTTCTTAGTAGCTCAAATTTTAATTTATGAAACAAATTAGCATGCAATATTTTTACTGAGCAGACTCTCTAACGAAGCCTGGTCTCTAAGAGCAAGAAATGGTACAAACTGTCATATAATTAGAGACAAAGATAAGTAGAATAAATTATAGTAAATAGGAATAATAATAATAATAGTAAGTAGAAAACTTTAAAAATCTCAAAATGAGAACAAAACAAATTTAAAAAGGGATAAAATTGAAAATAAAACTGTGTAGAGAAAATTTATTGGTTCTTATGTCTTCATTTGAAATCAAGTATTTACTTGCTACAAATTTAAATTGTCCCATCTGACAATAAATCCTATGAAAAAAATCTATCTTTAAATATGTACCAAATGGAAGCAATTATTTTATTAACAAACTATTAATTTTATTTAAAATAATATAATTAAATTTTAAACAAAAATTAGGACCTATATAGTATTAATAAATGACTTCAATTACATAAGGCATACAGTCATGAAATCATTTGTACAAAGCCATTTTTCTTTCCAAATTATGTTAATAAAAATGCTTCTTTATAGAATTATATGTAACATTTTTTTGAAAGATAGACATGAAACGTAGAATGAAAACATAAAAGGCATTCCACAGATATCAAATCACAGATAAAAATCTCACCCTGATGGATGCTTTATTACAGAACACTTTGTTGATAGCAAGCCACGTGGGCAAATCCAACATATTCTGGAGCACCTCTTCATCCAATTCCAAATTCTTCAGTTCACCTTCTCCTTTAAGGGTACTTAGATTGATCTTATCAGGAGATAAATTTTTGGTAAATCTGAAAGACAATATACATTGACATTTATTTTTGTCAGTTATTGTATCCCAGAGTCATTCTTACAAATATACAGAGCATTAAAAGTATAATAGCACAAAGAAGCATAAAATTGCAGAGAGGCTCTATTTTAGAGCCTATTCAATATGTTCAGTGTGTTTTGATCCCTGTTGCCCGCAGCTCTCCTTTACAACGGCTACAGTTTTTTTGGCACACATTTGAATATCATTTTCCCATATATGATCAATCTCTCCTTGGTTCTTACTGCCTTTCAAACACAATGAGCATTTAGTGAGTATCCACTATTTTCTAGACACTAAACAAAGCAGTAGGGATGACTGTGAGGCATCCTCTACTACATTTTGTTCTCTTCACTACATATTACAGAGAGAAAGGAATAGCTCTATGTCACTAGCCAACATGCAAAGAAGATAAAGGAATGAGAGCACCCTTCAGAAACAGCAGTTGTGGTTGTGGCAGCAGCAACAGCAACAACAAAAGCAGACATCATTCATCATCCAAAGAATGACAATCAAAGGATATCAGTACTCCTGTCAGAATCATGCAATGATTCCCAGCATTAGAAACTGACCCAAATCGGCCAGGTGCCGTGGCTCATACCTGTAACCCTAGCATTCTGGGAGGCCAAGGCAGGAAGAATGCTAGAGGTCAGGAGTTGAAGACCAGCCTGAGCAACAGTGAGACCCCGTCTCTACTAAAAATAGAAAAATTAGCTAGGCATGGTGGCACCCACCTGTAGTCCCAGCTACTCAAGAGGCTGAGGCAAGATTATTGCTTGAGCCCAGGAGTTTGAGGTTTGGTGGGCTATGATCAAGACACTGCACTCCAGCCTGGGTGACAGAGCAAGACCCTTTCTCAAAAGAACAAAAAACCCAAAAGAACAAAAAGAAGAAACTAACCCAAATCATTCCAGGAATAAACAATGGTATATATATCTTGTTTTAAAAGGTCTCTTTGGAAGGAGATTATTCAATTCTATTTAGCAACAGATTTTGGTGTTTTCTTTGTGAGCTTCTTAAAAACATCAATTATTTACAACCCTAATTAGCTGTGCAAATGCCATTTATCCTTTCTAAAGGAGTTAAAATAACAAGCATAAAGTATTTAATTAAAATGCCAAAAGTCACATAGCAGACTAGACCCTGAATTCTAATGACAGAACTCAGATTCTCTATAATGACTTAAAAATCAAAGCCCTTAAATTTAAAAAGATAGGAAATAATAATAGTTAACATAATAGTGAATATTTTCCAGGGTTTACAGTATACCACGCTCTTTAAATACATGCATTACTATCTCATCTAATTCCCATGCTAACCCATTAGGGTCAATACTAATTTTATCCTCATTTTTGAATGAGTAAACATAACAAGAATCTTAAACATACTTGCCTAACATCACAATAATAATAATAATAAATTAAACATGTACTTTAAAACTTTCATATACATTACTTTATTTAATCCTCAAAAGAACCCTAAAAAATGAAAAAGTGTTAACTTTATCCAAGTACTTTTTCAAAAGTAAAACTACTGACAAAATTAACTATTGCCTAACAAAAGAGTTAGTCAGTCTTTTACTTTTTTTGGAAGTTAAATATCAAAGCAACTAAATGTACAAGATATTTACAAGTCTTACATGTCAATGAGAATGCCAATCAATACATACATTTCTCCAGTGACTTCAAACCAGAATTTCTCTTGCCAGATTCTATGCAGATCCATGTCTCCTCACAGAATGTGAATTATGAAATACAAAGTTGATTTTTAACCCATATTTGACCAATGATGCTCTGTTGTATTATTCTTACTAATCATGCTTGATTCAATACCATGAAGTTTTCCAGTAGGCTTCCATTCCTAACCACAGATAACCTTAAGAAAACCCTGCCACTTCCTTGACGTAAAATATTAGAGCTGGAAGGGAGCATTCAATAAGTACTTATTAAGGGTTAGTGAGCATACACTAAGGGTCAGAAACATACACTGGCAAGCAGTACACTCAATGCTCATGCCCTTGTGGAGTTTTCAGTTTAGTTTGTGAGACAGAAGATCAAATGGCATGACTAAGAGAATACAGGAGGGGTCCTAATCCAGAGCTTCTTTGAAACAGGGACTTTTGAGCTGATATCTGAAAGATGAGTACAAGTGAACTAGGGTAGGAAGAGAAAGGGGTAGGGAAACAAAGAGTATTTCACGCAGCGGGAATAAAACATACAAAGGTTCTGAGGCAAGAAGAAGCATAGTACAAAAATAGAACTGGAAAAAAGACCAGTATCTAGCATATACCAAGAAGGCCAGGAGAGCAGAGGATAAACCTGGAAGGACAAGGGAGAGGGAGGCAGATTACACAAGGCTTTGAGTATTTTATTTATTCATTTGTTCAATAAATTAGTTGATACCTACAATTTAACAGGGACTGGGGATTTGGAAATGAACAAAATAGATAAAAATCTCTACCTTCATGAAGCTTAATGGAGGGGGCAAAGAATGTTTTTAAAAATAAATATACAGTAAGTCATTCTGATAACTATGGGAAAAAAAAGCAAAATAACAAGACAGGAAATCTAAGTGGAAGAGGTTACAATTTCTGATAAGGGTGGACAGGGAAAGTTTCACTGAAAAAAATGACATTTAGGCAAAGATCTGAAGGAAGTAAAGGAGGTACCAGCCACGAAAATGCGTGAAGAAAGCTTGCTCTAGGCAGAGGAAGAGCAAGGGCAAAAACCTTAGATGTGAGCATGGCTTGGCATGTCTGAGGAATAGCAAGAAGGCCAATGTGGCTGGAGAAAATGAGCAAAGGCAAGAATAACAGGAGATGAGGTTAGAGCCGTAACAGGAGCCAGATCATGTGGAACCTTTCAAGTCACTCTAAAGATTCTGGCTTTCACCCTGGGTAAGGATGAAAGTGACTAGTGATGATTTTGAGTAGAACAGGGGACTCTCATGTTTAAAGGATCACTCTATAGAGATTACATGAAATGAGGAGATGGACGGAAGCAGAAAGCACAAAGAAGAGGCTATAGCAATAACCCAGATGAGAGATGATGTTGCCTTGGACCAAAATGCAAGAGTAGGAGGAGGTGGGAAGGGAATGGTCCATATTATGAAGATAAAGCCAAGAGGATGTGATTGTACAGACTGAAGTTAAGGATGACACCAAGGTTTTTTTGTCTGAGTAACTGGAAAGATAGAATTCTCATTTATTGGGGTAAAGACACAGAAATAAGTGTTAAATTAAGGGTCAGGATTTAGGCTTTGAACAGTTTAAGAGATGCCTATTGGATATTCAAGAGGAGATGCCAACTAGGTGGATGCAGATATAAACATGGTCATCACCAATGTTAGAGATGGCATTTACAGTCATCAGATAGATGATATCACCAAAGGATTAAGAGTAGACTGAAAAAGGAAAGGGCCCAAGGATTGTGGTCAGGCACTGCTACGAGATCAAAGAAATGTAAAAAAAACTAACAAAAGCGATTAAGAGAGTGTTTGAGGAGAGAGAAGAATGTGCAAAATTGTCATATAAGGGAGTAGAAGAATAATGGACTAGAACAATCAGGATTACAGGGGAGCAATACAGACTCACCTCAAGGTAATTACAATGAATATAAAGTGAAATCAATTATGTATTTTCCTCCAGCAAATCAACTTGGTCTATTCTGCACCTCTGAAGTTACAGGTAGAGAAGAGGCAAAAAGTTGTACTCCATCAGTAATTTATAAGTACAATGAATAAAGAGAATAGTCAAGGGAGTTGAAGAATTATACAGGGAAATGGTTACAATGATAGACATGCAATCTGTATCGGATACAGAAAACAAGAGGGGAATAAGGAATAGAGGGGTAGGTGAGTGAGCTAGAAAGCTAGGATGTGCTAGTCAGAATGTGAAACTTAAAACTGAAATTATAAAGGGGTATAATTACTGGTAATAGCAAGATCTGGAGTCTGGCCAGGGAAACAACTGGCTGACAAGATAAGTGAAGGAGCTTCATGAAAACTAAAATCCACAATCATTATGTTAATGGAAAAAAACTCACAAATTCTATAAAATAATTTAAACAGGTTTATTCTGAGCCCATATGAGTGGTCATGGCCCAAGAAGCATCAATGTTAAGAAGTCCTGAGAAAGTACACCATGGGTGGGTAGGTCACAGTGTGGTTTTATACATTTTAGGAAGAAAGGAAATGCAGGTAAAATCAGAGATCAATAGATAATATACATTGGCTTGGCTCGAAAAGGCGGGACATCTCGAAGCAGAGGCTTATAGGTGGGTTCAGAGATTCTTTGATTTGTAATTGGTTAAAGAGATAAAGTTTTGTTTAAAGACTTGGAGTTGGTAGAAAGGAATGCTTGAGTTAAGATAAGGGGTCC